>JAQFYC010003211.1:0-21700 GCA_034694165.1 Tomocerus mixtus | reverse complement strand
CTCATGGCTGGTGGAGAGTAGGAATTTTGTACCTGGAATGAACCAAGCACTCTTACCCTCACACCAACCGAGCTGGCGTTGTCGTCACATATGGAAAATACTGAAATTATGTACATAATAGTGTGTGTAATAGCTTAAAATATTAGATTAGCTAGCAGTTTTCTCATTCATTGGAAAAATTAATATGATCCTAGCTAGGTTGAAGGGATATTCAAAGGCTTACTTTAGGTAGGTGCTTACTTAATACTTAATAATTACAAATACATAATAGTAGTAAATACATGGTTAGGTATATTTAGGTAAGCTATTAACAAATCTTTGTCTAAATGTAGCACCAGCTCTATGGCTTCATTTTTTGTTTCGGGATAATAAAACTAAAACTATTGGCACATTTTCTTAATACATATTTTTTCCTAACATAGATAATAGTTGCAGGATGTTACTTCTACAATCATGAAGATTTTCCATGAGGGTCGCCACGATTTTCGGATGATTTTCGTTCTCTAGGTTTAGGATTGAGACTCCAGAATTTATTGTCCTTGCCGAAGTTATCAGCATCATCTACAGTTTCGGGAAGAGTTTGATTCAATGTTTCGGGTAAAAAGGCAGATGCTACAATTCCAAGTAAGGACAAGATTCCCATTGCTAAGTAGGGGCCAGCTAGATGAATGGTTCCCTAATAATCCATTAAATTTAAGTAGGTAATTATAACATTCGTGTATAATCGGGAGCAAATCAAATAAGTCTGGAATTTATACCAAAAACACAATGTAAGGTCCCATAATTCCCATGGCTGCTCCTACAGTCGAAGCAAATCCACTGCCAGTTGATCTTAGTTGAGTGGGAAATATCTCTGTTCCTTGAAGGTAGACTACTAAGAATGTCAATGTAATTGCGAATCTAGAATAATTAAAACCTTATTAATATATATTTTACCTAAAATTAATATAATTTATTTAACCATAAATCTTACTTGGCCAAAACAACCAGCATATTCGTAAGAATGGTCATATCCGTAAGAGAAACGGATATAGCCGCTGCAAAACATGTCAAGGCACTACATAAAAAGAATCCGACTTGTGTCCACCGACGACCAACCTTGTCCACCAAAACACCTCCCAACCAACCCGCTGGTAACTCAATAATGGAAAGAATGAAGAAATTGAAAAATTGATTTCCGGACATGTTTGTAGAATTTAAGGTTATCCCATAGTAGACCAGGATGTTCATTGACCTAAATTAAATGCAGATATTCACAGGGAATATTAAAAGATGTAAATAATCATTATGTATATTTAAAGTGTGAGGTTAGCTGAAATAGATACCAAGAAATAGTAAGCATAATGGTATTCTTCGCAAGTCTCCTCCGACTAAAAAGGGTCCACACTCCAATTTTCTTTGTGTCTTGATCTTGATTTTGCACCAATTGATTCAGCATTACATTTAGCGATTCAGGTGTAAGTTTATCCGATGTCCCATTCGTTTTTGCAATATCCAGAATAATTTCAGCTGCTTCTTCAATCCTTCCAACGGAAATGAGCCACCGAGGGGACTCTGGCACGATTCTGTACCACAGGAATAAAATCATACCTGGAATGGATGTGATTATCCCGATGAGGAACCAGCCTCCGCATAACCACGATATTAAAGGCAAAGCTGCCATTCCAACCACCTAGCACAGCAAGATCCAATCAATACTGACCACAGAATCATTCCTCAGCAACTAAATTCATTCACTACAGCAGCAGAACTAACGATAGGACGATACAGAGTCATTTCCTTAAAATTAGACACACTATAATACTTGCGTGGTCTGGTAATCTGGTAACCCAGACTTTTTAGTGTAGAATAAAGGTATGAAATATTTTTCAGAAAAACCTTCTTGGTGAGATAATTGTTACAGTATTTGCAATTTAATTACGAGTGCTTATAATAGTGACCACCTGAATGCATAAAATGATGTAGTTATGCAAAATGTTTCTTATTTTAACAATATACGAATTAAAATATGAATGTACAAATTTTCTAATATGAATTTAAATACATAGATTGAATTTGAATAGAATTTGAATGTATGAATAAACTTGAATTCTCTGAATTTTCTAATTCAAATAAATGTCTCTTAATTATCTGTGTTGTGTGCATTTAAGTAAGTCCTATAATAATCATACATAATATATCCTATCTACTATAGATTCAGTTGCTCTCATATTTGTGACTGTGACTCTTGTGACCTATACCTAAGGATATAGGCTCTTTAGAATAAATTATAGGATCGTATAAATGATAAGATTAACAAATGACTCTGTAACATCAAGATTTCGAAGTGAATTTTCGCAGAAATGATTCTGTAGTCAGCTTATCCAAATCATCCAAACGAGACTGTAGACCCACGCACGATACTCTGTATAATACAAACGGGAGTTAAAAATTGTCCGATTTGAGATTAAAAGATCATTTATGCAGTTTAGTTTAAACTATCCTATTCATACTATATAGACAAAATTCTAAATACAAAATGTTACATGACTACACTGCATATGTATATATTACCTGTTATGTTATGAGTGTATAATTTTAATTATGAAACTATAACCTTCTTTGGGTTTATAGGCAAATAATAAGGTTAGGTTTGTCTAATTGTGTAGTAAATAAGTATAAAACAATGTCAGAAAAAAATTGTAAAAAATACTTATAAAACCGACTACATAAACCTACATATTATATTTTGTATGGAAAATATTAAATTGCTATAATAAAAGAAGCAAATGTGAAGTAAAACATATTCAGTAGAAAATTATTTTGTGTTCACCTTTATCACACATTTCTGCCGCAATCATTGAAGGAGCTATAAACATCACTGGGAATGCTGAGCCGATAACAAACTGAAGTACGAGAAACGCAATAAAAGATGAAGGGGCAAACAAACTCACAATGCGGAAAAATATGTTAATGAAAATGGCGAGGAAGAAAATGGGTTTCCTTCCATATCTGAAAGTAACATGAAAACGAAAATCTCAGTAAAATATCTACTAAGCATATTGGAAAACAAATAAAAACCAAAATAAAAGTTCTACTTACTTGTCGGCCTGATGTCCCAGGATTAGTGTGCCGACGACCCCACCCACAGCCGCGGCAGTAAAACAATCAGTTGCAAATTGGGAATTTTTACAAACCCACGAAAACTCTGATGGAATTGTGTTATCGTAATCACTCTTATCAAATTCCCATCCGTTAGCGCACTCAATTTCGGATCGATTTTCAGAATACATGGTACATTGCGAAAATCTTGGGAAACCATCCAAGCCAATGGTCCTAGTGAATATGGACAAATTATTTTATTCACAATTTAATGATGATAATATTGCGATGCTAATTTTGGTAATTGAAATATAATCTCACATTGGTATTGTAAGATTTTTCCATAGGTTTATATCTTCATTAGTTCTTCCAGGAACGTAACACCAATGGTCGGGAATGAAAAGCATGAAAATGGCATTAAGTGTGAAGAACGGCTCAAGCGCCGTGATGGGACATACTATTGCATATAATATAAATCGTTGATACTTTCCCTGAGATCCAACTATTTCCAAAATATCATCGAATTCTTCACACGGAACCTTTTCTTTCTCTTTTTCCTATTAATCATAAAAAATCAATTTAAATTGACACAATTTCGTTTGCAGTTGATATGTCAAACTATAAACACGGTTAATAATTTTTAATTTTTATCAACTTATTTAAACTTCGCACCTACATATCTATCAGATAGTTTAAGGAAAATGCAGCTTTATTAAATGTGTAAATAAGCCAGCCTCGCACACTCGGGCGGGCTAAAAACGATAAATTTTTCCTAGTTATTGCGCTTTTAATACCTTTTGTAAAGGCTCCAGTTCCACATCATCACTAGAAATATGATTCATTGTCACAAAACCTTGACTTCAGAACACGGACCAAGCACAGCACTTAAGAATGAATTTCTTTACGATTTTACGTATAACATCATGGTTTTCCTTATTCACTTAGGTTTCCATGTGCTACAACGATTACGAAGTGTAATTAACTCTTTGTTTCCTGAAGTTCATTTAATTAGCTTCCCCCTTTCTCAAGATCTTCCTCTTTGCACTAAATTATGTAGTACACAGAGGTGTGTGTAGAATATGCATGTATTTATGCAATACTATGCAACACTATGTATTAAAATCACCTAAATTGGAGATATGTTTTCACTAATATTCTTTTGACGCTTATAAATATAGTGTTAAATCACGTACAACAGAAAACTCAACATACGGTATGGTAGATAACGTTTACGTAAACATTACCGATAATTTGAATCCAAGAAATCACACAAAATATGTAATCATGAGTTTCCAATAGGCAGAAAATTAATAATAGCTTTTATATCTGTCCACAACACAATTGTAAAGATGAATGACAATTTTCATATGAACACTATGTATGTATGTGTTATGTTAGGGGCACTCATTACAACCACACCGTTAATAGATGTAACGCGATATCAAACTGATTTTTGCCAAGCTGTATTTGTCTCTATCTAGCTCTACAATCCAAATCCAACTGAATCAAAGAGATGATAGTTAAATATCAAATGATTATTTCCCATTCTCACTTTCATAGATATTATTATGATAACACTATATAATGTGAAAGCATATATTAAATATACTTATGCAAAGAAAAACAAAAGGAGAAGTATACTAAATCAGTAGCAACAAGTCCCATAAACTTCCCAACAAGTATCCTTTTAAATAAGGATTATAATACACTGATTCTACTGATAGGGTGCGGATAGTAAGGATGTATCTGTATCTGTACCTTATGCATTTTATTTAATGTTAAAGACTGTGTTAACGAAAGAGGCTTATGCTTCGTGTAAAGATTTGGTATTATGCTTTAAATTGCAGACAGTAGGGATTTACGAATGTTATCCTTAAACATATCATGTACAGTGTGTCCATTTGCATTCCATATGGGGGCACAGTTTACACAATAGTGGAGAAACATTTTCAACAATATAAGAATACATTTTACAATTCATTGATTCATCGAAACAATTAGTATTTTTAAAATCCGTTTATTTGAATTGAGGTTTCAATTATGTACTAAAAATACTATTATCAATCGGAAGCAATTGTATAAGTACGCTCCGTAATAATTAGAAGATATAAATGTTCGGGACCAGATTTATTTTTACGTTCTTTTTGGTGTGTAATACAGTAGAAGGAGAATCTTTAATGGACTCACTGTATTTTCGTAGTTAATAATATGTAAACATGTAAAACAACTGCCATTCTTGTACTATTAACTTCTTCATTCATACTTTATCTACATAAGTACACACACTACAACACTTATGTTATTTGTCTTGTTCGTTAGTGTATTGCCACTAGAAGCTCTTGTATTTGCGTTATGTTCGTTTATGAATATGTATAATAAATGTGAAGCACTTTTAAATATTCACATAGAGCACATGTAAAAGTATATATACTTATAATGAAGAGGCAAATGTATTGTGCGACACTTTTGTTTTATAAAACTTTTGGTCCAACCAGTCTCTCCAGTGATCTTGTCCAGACCAAGTCCAGCCGAAACTATTTAGACATTCAGGCTACTACGTGTATATTGTTGTATATTATGTATATTTATGCATAGTCGAGACAAAGCAAACTAAACTCGATTCTAGCCAAATCAACTAAACTAACCCTCCAGAACAAAAACATGCGATGCTATGTATGCGATTCCATGTCAGAAAAGTCAGACCATAGCTAGACTGGATATGGGCCACGAAATCATCATACATAATAATATGTAGGATAATAGTAAAAACATATTGTGTGTACATAAGCATGAAACCAAAACCCAAAGTACAGATAAATTACAAATAATGAAGGATACTTGATTGACCATCATATCTAGATGAATTTAAATATTCTATGTATATAGTATATAGTGTAAATACAGATATGATGAGATGAGAATATATGTATGTACATTATGTCTATACCTACAATATTTACTTAAACGAACGTGTAATGTAATTTTTTACATGACAATCAGTATTATTAGTGAGTTTTTATAACACGATCCTTCATATCCATTTACATAGGACAACACAACAACAAATTATGTCCAGAATAAAATAAGAAAAGGTTTTAGGTATGCATATTATTGTGTGTTATGTATTTAATGTACCTCCATTGAGTACATAATGTAAAAGCTGTCTCAAGAGAAAAGCAAATACATATATTCACACAAATAAAACCAAACCACAAACACGTGAAGTAAAAAGGAATCTACTTCAGTTGGTTGCAGTTGAATTGGAAGAAGGAAATAATGTTGGAAGCATCTCAACTCCTTGTTTTGACTGGTGTAACCCTTTGGTAGGTACTCTGTGTCAGTAATGCTCTTACCGTATTTATCGTACTAAGTCCACTCTACAAATAATTCCTTCTTGTGTGTATATCATTATCCTGCTCAATGCAAATGAGCGTTTCGTTTTTAAATCAAGTATCTATAACTTAAAAGACATTTTTTCTAAAAACTTTTTAAACTATAGGGCACGCTCCTTTACGTAGATAAAAACGGGAGGTTTTTGATGTTCTACCATTGATATGTGTGGTGGCTGCCAAGAATCTTAAAATTTTCTTGCTTAGAAATCTAATATTGTGTTTTTACAGAATAATTAACATTTTTGTAACTTTTTACAAAAAAAAAACAGCCGGGGAACTAATTTGAGAAGCACGGTACTTACATATCTGATTCTAATAAGCTAGCTACGTATTACACTTTGCATTAAACTTTAAACCAACTACAACCAACTGAACTAAACTGTTATATAGTACAGACAATCCAAGTCAGCTTGTTATAATTGTTAATATTTCATAGAGCTAAGTACTTAATACTGCTCTAAACAGATGTAATTGTAACAAAATATTAGCAATAAAGTGATATAACTATCAAATTCGTTTAAATTAGGTACTTAGCCCTTCTTAAATACAGACAGAGTGTAGCAGGATTTGATAGATGTTTTTTTCATGAAGTAGTTGTAAAAAGGTTTATTTATTATGTAAAGTAGAGACTGAGACTGACTGTAAGTTTAGTTAATAAGGCTGTGAAGCATTTATTATGTAGTTAATGTTTAACACACTGCTGTGATATGATGCTAACAATAAAAAGTACGCATTGCTAACTAACCACAAGTGAGGGATACCGTTTCAATTTCAATTGCTATTCTCTTGTTTAACTACAGTCGCTGGCTTGGCTTGGTTTGGATCAGGCTCTGGATCTAGCCAGAACAAGCCACTTATCGTTCATTCGTCGGCAGTGCTAATTATAGGACAATCCGCTCTCTACATGGACATTAGGAAATCCCTAATACACACGAAATGTTTCATGTAAAAATCCCAAATTGAGATCACAATGCGTTTGCTCTAGTATACGTAACATTTTCTCAGCTTTAAAAAATGAATCCATAAGTAAGAATTCAAATTCTTATAATCTTTGGGATAAGATATTGTTATAACGATTTAAATAGCGATGAATGGGACAATTTTTTAACCCAGATTTTCTTTTAATTATTTTTACATCTTGTAAATTCAGTGCCATTTAGCAAAGATACATTTTTTGATAATTCTTACATTTAAAGTAAAATGTAATTAGATAATTCGATCAAATTGGCTGCTGTAGAAAAAGTTGCCTAGGAAAGCTAGCATACATATCATCCATTTTATGTGCAAATTAAGATAAATAAATACTTAAACTAAACTTTTGTACAGTAAAAATACATCTACATTTCAACTGTGGTCAACTTTTCGTTACACTTTATAATTTTTATACTTGTAGAATAACTTTAGTGATTGATTCATATTTTCTACCCTTAGATTAAGCTAACCCCATGTTTTGTAAGCGTACAATCACAACTTAAACCTATAGGTCCAAAGACATGAAAATACAATGTATTAGTATTATTCATACTTTTAACATAAAATGTAAAATTTTTGTAAACGCATAAAACACGAAAAGATGTGAATAGGTACTCATGTACTTGTTCAGTGAAGGCGTAGAAAATCTGTCCTCATCGGTATAAGTAGTAGTCTCACTATTTAACGACTTCTCCTCTTTGTCTCCAGCCAGGAAACATACAAATGCATCAGATTTTCACATTATAAATTCAGAAGATTGTATAAACTTGTGTTCTTCTTTCTGCGTAGGAGTATGTAAAAGTAATTTATTGCTTAATAAAAGCTTCTAGGATATTTACATACAACATCAATGTAAAATTATTTAAACAAAAAGAATACTTTGTTTGCATTAACAGCTCGTGTCCATGTTGATGCTTATAGTGTATGGTTATATTTACATATGGTTGTAATAGCAAAGGAAACCATTCTTCGTTCCATATATAGTACGTTTTATGACAAGACAACACTATGAATGAAAATGATACCAAAATGATACTGAAATAATTGCATTTGTAACAGGAGAGTAATCATAAGGAGAACTTTCTATATGTGCATACACAAACAGTTCGTCAGAAAATTAAAACAAATTATTACAGATTACCTACATTATAAAATAGTACATACACGAGGCTGATTTTTATGTTACATTTTTATAGATAGTACATGAAGGTACATGTAGTTGCACATTGCACACGTGTAAAGGAGTTCCTGTTCAAAGTTGAATTAATTCACTTACTATGCATAATGTCTTCAAGAGAAAAAAGGCTTATAATCCCTTGGTTATTCAAAAACAAAAATGCTGTTTAAAAAAGCATGCAATTTTTCCCTTGCTGAAATTAGATGCACTTGTTGAGCATTTATAGAAAAATCAGATCTTTCATTTGTGATCTATGTAGCTGAAGGAGCATACCCGAATATTTCAATCTCATTTTACTAGGTTACTTATTTTAAGCCTACATTAATTTAGTTCAAACCGAAATACTTACAATGAAGTTATTATCTTGACTAGCATTTTTGGGAAATGTCCTATGTGTAAGAGTGAAATATATTTTAGTGCTTGTAAGTAAGATACTCAGTCAGTGTAGGCATAACTACTAACTATACCTAGACACCATAAGTATGATGTAGCTAATGTATATGCTACATGCTAGATTGTTTCAAAATTATAATTCATATATTATAATTGTCAATGAAAATTCTTGTATATAATGTAAAAAGAGTAATAGTAATTACTATAGAATGGATCTTATACTGAAGTTACAATACCATATGAATTCAACAGGCTTGGATTACTATCTATACTTAAGTTAGTAATGTATCATGCAAGTATCACATTGCGAGAAATAAATGATATACATTCATTCATTGAATCATCCTTCCTATCTCACATCGCACCATGTAATTTTCATTTATTAGTGCTAATTAGTTCAATGAAATGAATTAATAAATCACTTGATACGAATTTGATTAAAGGATGACCCAGTTACATTTATAAATGATAGAGAGCTTTAAAATGAAAATGTTCTTTACATTTATTATTGCATTGGAACTACAGCCATAGTTATAAGATATAAGTGTATTAAACTCTTCTGTTCGATTGCATAGTGTTCTAAATAGACATAAGTTCTAACTAAAACTATTAATTGTTTCACAGATGAGATGAGACGCTTCTTTCTGGATATTGGTTGGACCATCAGTCGTGTCGATCCTATTACACAATATTTTCATTTGAAGTATTTTTAAATGCGTCAAAGCTATATTGCCCGAATTAATAAGTTATCTGTGGAATAATGAGGATGAGGTGAAAGAATTACAGTTTATACTAATATGATCATAAGTAATACAGTACTATTGTAGTAAAGTGTAAGTAAAACTAGTAAAGGAAAAGTAGAGATAACCAAGCTGAATGTATTATTTTTCTCATCTTAATGCAGTTATTCTGAAACGATCAGTATTAAATGTAATAGTACTTCATTTTACTTCTCATCTATTTTCACAGCTACTGTATAAGATTCTATCTAAACTGTAGGTATTCAAAGATTGTGTTTACTATTTACACATCAGCTTTATTTGATTTTAAAAATTCTACAATGTTACCGTGTACATACAAGCGTAATGCTGTTTTATTGCTAGTTAATAGTTTATCATCTCTAAAAAAGCCAAAAATTATTAAGAACTACTAAATCATTTAACTGTGCAGTATTGTGTGTATTTTCATTAATAATATGCTATTCCTACACATAATAAAATGAGTTTCAAATTGATTAAATTAGTTAATGCTGATCATAAGTACCTATGTAGTTTGACAATGAATGAACATCTTGTTTTCACTTGAGGAGAAAACTAAATTAGAGGCTATTCTTACAATAAGTACGAGTACCCTCTTTCGTTTAAAACATTTTCTAATTACAATTATATTAAATCCTTGTAGTGTAATTAGTGTAAAGCGTGTGGGGCTTATTTGAGTATAGTACTGTACATGCGATGTACTGAGTGTATATATTTAGTACATTAACCTTAATAATCACGTATTTAAGAAATAAATTAAATATAGCAATAATAATTATAAATACTGCTACTTGTCTGTAGCTATAAAACTGATTATTAACAATGCGAATTACCAGATCTGGCTTATATCTGTAGTAAGTTTAAGTAATTAATATTTGTCCATAAATTATTATTTTAGTCGCTAAATGGAAATTCAAAAACTGCAAGTAAATGGTACATAAAAATAGCGCAAATTTATATAATGGAAAAATGCCTATTTAATACATTAGATTCAGTAGAATTGTTTTGTTATCCTCCTTGCATTTCTTGTATCCACAATCCACACCATATCATGTGTATTAATAAAGACGATTAATTACTCTACGTAAAAAAAGTAAGCGTGTATGCAATCCACAACACAGATAACGTCTTTGTTATATAATCCCATCATTTCTATAATGTAGGTATGCATTGTAATTGTATTTATGTAATGTTCATATCTGTAATATAAAAGTATTCTATAAGTTAAGTAAGTGAGAAATGAGGATAAGACGGACAATGCACATTATAGCTAGATTATTATACTCCTAGTAGACATTGCATTGCAGATTGCAGCGTGAGATATTCGTCTAAGATAAAGTAGCGCAAAAATTTTGCACACAGTGTCTCTCCATCTATGACCAATGAGCAGGGAACAAAAACAGTTTCGGGTGACCTTAGCCTTCACTTCATCTCTCGACAGAAGATACGCCTGAATGCACTCTGCTCGACTACGTGCAAACATCCTTAGCGTCTAGAACTCAACTAAATACATAACTATTCCTATGTGCGAAAATCCTTAGAGACAGACATAGACAGAGTGACGCAACGGGCATTGTTCTCTCTCACTCACTCACATCACCACACCACACCATACCACACTACAACAACTTAACTCAATGCAACTCAGCAGGCGAAGATATACTCTTCACAGATAAACTTTAGCTTAGCAGACTCAGATTTCGCATTCACAATACATAATACATACTTTATATACCTAAATGCACAAGAGTTATAGATGCATAAGTATAATAGCTACTTTTTGTGGATACAGTCGTAGTGAGATATAGATAGGATCAGTATTTACGTAGGTTGTGAAGTGCATTGTATTTGAAATCCACAACATAATATAATACAGGATTTCAATGTATATGTTGTAGTCAAATTGATCATCAAACCCTGACAGGCTCCATGGATATGGCTTAGTCAATTAACCAGGAACCACAACCTAAGTAATTTTCAGCTAAGCGCACATCACTGCCCATTACAATCATGTAGTTATTATTATTTACTTTAATTAAATGTACTAATATTTGTACTTTTAATTGCAGGCTATTTTGACAATGAGTAGTTATAGGGTAACTTAAAAAAAGATAAAATATATGAGTATAAATATAAAACAAATGGATCAGAAAAATTATTTAGGCTACGGAATATTGAGGCTGTAATTTTTGCCTGGCTAAAGTTTCTTGGCAATTTGGATAGCAAAATCTTAATACAAACCAAAAAAATATTCTGTATGTCAAACGAATGTAGGATGGTTTTCTTTTAGGTGCATTTAAAATTGGCTTATATTTAGTGGCACCATATAAAAACGTACTTTGCCATAATTTTTTAGACTTATTTTACCATACCTTTATTCATTTACAAAAAACAATATCCAAAAACCATAAAAATGGGAATCGACCATATAAAAACTTGTTTACCATAAGTTCAAGCAAAAATACCTAATGAAAAACTATTTTGACCATAATTTTATTAGTAAAACCATCGCAAAATTGTGGTAAACATAGTTTTTCATTAGATATTTTTGCTTAAACTTATGGTAAATAAGTTTTTACATGGTCGATTACCATTTTTATGGTTTTTGGATATTGTTTTGTTAAATGAATAAAATTATGGCAAAGTAAGTTTTTATATGGTGGTCTATTAAATTATAAGCTTTTAAAATTGATGGATATTGCCTAGAATCCCTGCTCTGACTACGACATATATAAAGTATATTCTCATTTGAACTGAACTCTCGAGAAGCAAACTAACAGTCATGCAGTTCAGTTCACTTACTCCAACTTCGCTTTGCTTTGATGCGATCGTATGTGTATTGTATACTGTTTGTTGAACCAAAGGAAGTACATAAGCCTCTCTTATTATGCTATACCATTCCAGACTCAAACAGAGCAGCATTAGTTACCAAGTACTATTATAAGTACATTAATATGCTTACTACAAGTAAAATCTCTTGTAACTATAACAAAACAACATTGCAAAATCCATATCTCTAAAAGTACAAACTAGTAACGTTTAGTCAGCCCTCAGCAGTGCAATAGTATGTACTAGTATAAGTATTTTAGTTTCCATGCACTATAGTAGTACACAAATAAGCGTTCCCTTACCTTTCCTTACCTTACCTTCTTTTTGCATTTCATTGCATATTATGGTACTAACATAGGATAAAATGAAACACATACTACATAGTAGGAGTAGCATAAGGTATGCATTACTTAGCACTTACATGAAAATAAATACATAGGACTGCTTACTTACTATTACTACATATTAATACTTGTTCATGTTCACATAATATCTAGAGAGACTCATTTAGTTACTCACGTTAGCAGAAGACATTAAAGAGCCCAGAGCAACAAAGTTCCTCCGAGTCCACATCACATCCACAAATTCAGCGGAGCGACCCCAACTAAACGATGTGTATAAAAACATGCACAAGCGAGCCACAAAGTCTCATTACAGCTTATAGTGCTCCTGGCCTGGCCTGGCTTGGCTTGGCGAGGTTTCCTTCGTCTACTTTTTGGCTTCCTCTTAACTTAACTTGACTTGGTTCGAGTTGAACTGAAGTGACTGCGAATTAGCAGAATAGCCAAGCCAAACCAAACCAAGTTAAATACTCAGCAACAAAACAGAGATCTCTGAACTTAGGAGGTTTAGTTTAACTTTAACTCAACATTAACATGCACTCTTTCATTTCACGGCTTTTTATTTTCCCTTCCCTTAGACTTACTTACTACTTACTCTCCCCGTATTCATTTCACAAACATTAAATGCATTACACATTACACCACAAGTTAGTGAAGCTATAGCAAGTAGATATAACATAATATAATTCTTTTTGCTTACATACATACTTACATAATGTATTACAGGTACATAGAGCCAGACCAGTTTACATTCACATTCACAACAAACGTAAATAATATTACATTTACTTATCTTTTCTTTACTTACCTAGGCTAAAGTTAAAACCGAGCATGTCATGTCACTTGACTTTTCCGTATAAACCAAACCATAATCATAACCATGCAACGCAACTCGCAGAAAGTATGTAAGTGCATTCTTTATGGAAGGAAACTGCAAAGTTCTAGCGTTTAGGTACAATACACATGTTAACGTCTACATAGTACACATGTACCAAGTTTAGACACTTGAAACGGAAATGTTATGTACACTATAAGCAGTCCAGATGCAACTTGGGCTGGATTTGGAAGTTGAATTTGGCAGGGAGCTACACAAATAAGCATGTACCATGTATATGTACACATTTACATTTACAAGTACCTAATAGAAATGCATATACATACTTAAATACGCTGCATAGTTGAATTTTATTCATATCCATGCATACATAGTATTCTGTTGTGTTGTAGTTGTGTTCTGTACACATTATGAAAAATACAAAGTTAGACTAGAGTTGAGTACTGTCTTTTTACATGCGATTAACTAGCTAATAGTATACTGTTATAGTGAACTGAAACTGAATGCAAAATGCACTGCACATTGGATTGGATCAGACGGCTATCATATGGCATGCCATGTCATGTTAAGTAAATGAGACCAAAAGCAAACCAGGCTAAGCCAGGGCAAGTTATGCTATGCATAATATAAAAACTACTGCTTGTTACCTACACTTCACATCATATGCTACGCATATACTTTAATATTGTACCATACATACCAGGGAAGGAGCAAAGCTACCTAAACATAAGCAATGTGCATAGAGATACACAGATGTAATGTATATGTATACAAACCAGACGCCGGCGCCTGGAAACCTCGTAGCAAATTCAGTTCACAAAGAGTTAACCCTTTCGTAGCCTTTGGTTTTTAGGAGTTTCAGTTCTTTATGTTACATACATACATACACATTTACTGCATTCATAGTTACTGGCCTGGCATGACGTGACTAATATCTCTATACATAAATACATGTACAGAATGAATAAGTATATCTATCTGTTTGAATTGAATCCTTTTTCTTGCTTATGTATCTGTACTGTACGTATGCACATATCTATAAAATAGGTACTTATGTAAGTACTCTGACTGTAAGTATATAATAATATAGATAGTTAGAGACAGAGAATCTCATGGACATTTACTTTTGCATGGTATATATGTATGCTATAGTTACTCCCAGGTTTAACATAGAGGAGGTAGGTCTTGTTATGTACAAAGTGGCTTGGCATGGCATGATAAAAAGGCCTGGTTTGAAGTCTGAACTGAACTTCACTCCATAGAAACTCACACCACACCATATTATACCAGTATTACACATAGTAACCAACTTGTCTCCTAGTATCTACTATCTACCTACTATTATACCTACACTTAAAGAGTTTGTCTGCCATTATAGCATAATATAACTATATATAATGTACATACATACATATTTGCACTTTACACTAAGGACATGGACAACATAACATAATGCAAAACGCAAAGCATGTACTTTCCTCCATGTAAACTATACCTAAGAGTACTATTTGCTCATATTACATTATGTATCTGACTACCTACTACCTACGCTTAAAACTCTAATCTACCTACTACCTACTACCTACAACCTACCTTAAACTTTTTGCTATACTTATATATTTAGTTTCATACATACATACATAAGTAGCATACATTTCAATCTATCCTAGCTGTGTATGTATACAACACAGTTGAGAACACTCGAAGGAAAATTGCGCATCGGCAGAACGCATTTCTAGTCTAGCTTTAGCTTCTGGAGGAAAAGTGTTGGTTAGTTGGTAGCTTTTGCTTTGCTTTAGTTTGCAATGTAATGTAATAGTATGTAGGCAGTAGTAGTATGTAAGTATGTATTATAGTCTGATGCCATCACATCCACATCATGTTCTGGAGAAGTCCTCACTCCTCGTATTCTGGTCTGGTATGGTTTGGTCTTGTCTGGCCCGACTTCTTTAGACTTTAGCTTCGTAGTTTCATTCCTGCTGACTACGAGTCGAGTGGATTGGAGTCTTTACTTTAGTTTTGCTAGTCTCGTTCTCCTGTCCTGGACGAATGAACAGAACAGAACCGTCTATATATTGCAGAAGGTAGGTAGTAGGTAGTAGGTAGTAGGTAGGTAGTAGATGTATGTCTGTATTGCATTGAGTTGCGTTGCGTTCGTTGTTTGTGTACTGTATACATAGAAAATAGAATCGCACTCACGTAACATAACGTAACGTAAGTGTAAGAGTAAGGAGTAAGTAGAAAAAGAATTTTCACAGGCAAAGGCGAGGATTCAACATTCAACATTCAAGTTATATGTACATAGATACATACCTACGCATTATATTATAATATAGGATATAACATAGACTAGCTTTGCTCATTGGTTTACGTTTGCGTTTGGTTTGGCCTGAGCAAATGCATAGACAGACAAATTCACATAATATTACATTACATTGCATTATATTAGTAAAAGCCTTCTTTAACGAAAGATCCAATACCTACCTATACTATTAGGTAGAATTTAGTCTCCTAAATACATTTCTGTAGATAGTAGCTCCTGGTCTGGTCTGGTTCTGGTTTCTATGTATATTATGAATCTTCTGTATTCTGTATTCTTCTGTATGTAATGTGAATGTAAGATAGATACAGATACCTCTACTACCTACAACCTACAGTCTACATAGAATCTTAACTTTCAACTCAACCGAAGTGAACTGTCTGGCTGACTTGGGTTGGCTTTAGCTTTGGCTTGGTTTGCTTTTGCTCGCTTGTTCTTTCTGCTCTTGCTCCTCTTCCTCTCGTCTTTAGTTTTAGTATACTGTTCACATTAGACGCAAAAGGAGCGGAGGGAGCGCTAGTGAAAAACTGTATTCATAGCGTGTTACTTATGTACTTACAGTGTAGTGTGTTATTTAGTTCTACTTGTTATTGTATCTGTGTGGAATTGAGTGGACTGGACTACACTACACTAAAGTGAAGTGAGTTCTTACATTATTGCATTGTAATCCATACATTTTCATATCATCAACATTACAACAAGAACAACCAATTCAATTTAATTCAATCTGCAACACTATAACTAATTCTATAGTTACTACCGTATGTGTACATGCTACAAATGCTAAATGAAGTGAAGTGAAAATTTTTACTTATTTTGGTTTTATTTTACATCCCTGGCATGGTCTGAGTAAATAAATGCTTATAGTAATATACAGATACAGAGTGTCTATGTTTGTATAGCTAAATATTCAAGGCAAACTCTTCTACATATTTTTAATGTGGTTATCTATTAAATTAAATTGTTTCAAATATTATCAGTACATAATATATTAATTTGTATAATACAAATATTGCTATCATATCAGTGATCTGATAAAAAAGACACGATATTTAAAGAGAAGAAGACACCGACAACCACACAGCCTACTTTGCAATTTGTATTATATATATAGATTCTTGTCTGTTTACTATGTATGTATGTATGTACATGGAATTACTAACGTATATATAAAGTATATTAAGATATTCACACAGAGAACAGACAGACAGACTTGGAGAAGATACGTAATAGCCAAATTTTGTAAAGTTACATAACACAACTACAACGTGGATTGGTCTGGACAAAAGTATTCCAAAACGTAACATAGCACAACGTAACGTAACGTTAGCTAAGTGTTTAAGAAGATAGGAATTGTGTAGAAGAGCGGAGTGAGAGTGAGACTCCCGCTGGAACGGAATATTACACAAAAAGCAAATCGAGTCGACGTGCGTCGTTCCCTGTATGCTACGTAAATAGCAAATATTCTTACGTTCATTTCATATCATAATACTATAGGAGTACGTTCTCTACTGTACTCCCCTGTTCTCCGTCGTAACTTTAGTAGTGCATGTGGACTGGAACTGGAACTGGAACTCATTCCGACGAACACAAAGCTACTAGCTAAACGTTGAATTGAACGTCTCTTCTCCACAAGTTGAAATTGCAAGTTGGACACGATACGATACAACACATGCGAGGAAAAGCAGTCATATAAAGTAAGTCAAGCAAAAGCAAGCCTCCAGGATATTTAATCTTTTCAATTCAAATCCAATCCAGGAAAAAATTTGCACATTTAAAGCATATAAAGGCACTAGTAAGTAGGTACATAGAAAATACCTATACAAGCATCTTACGTAAGCCGTATACCTACTTCTTTTCATCCTTGAGCATAATACCTAAATACTATATAGGTACTAACTCTGTGTATTAGGTTTCATTAGTACATAAGAGGGATTTAGTTTCTATTTTGATATTTAATGCGCTTTCAATTACATAGTACAGTAAAGGATAATAATACAACTAATAAATATAGCTATCAATTGCCCCTTTTCTTGGATAATATCATATCAGGTTCATTTTTACCAAGAATTTATTACTTTATGACAAAACACGTGCTTTGGTCTAGCCCCTATACAACTTACACAATATAAAGAAATCCTTAGCTTAGGTAAAAGGATAAACTACCAGAAATAGTTATATTTTTGTTTGGATAACCCAGGAAGGAAGAACAAACAAGACAAGGCTGCATAATAAAGTTATACAAGCTGGAGGCAATTAGTAACACTGCAATGAACTGATCTGCTGTGCACTCACAATTTACAAACCACAAGATTAGCCTACCTGTATATTTAAGTAGTAAACATAAGGATGCACTTAATCATCTTATAATAAACTAAACTGTAGCATACTTATACGTAGTATCTGTATAATGCCAAATTTTAATGATATATTAGATGCTACAGTTACAATTACACCCAATTCGCAAATTATTTTGTATTCAGTGTCTTGTGTACGTCTGAATTATTTGCATCTTTAGTATTATGTTAATATTTGTTCTCACAGGTTGCTAAATAGAAACATTGCAAAATGTAAACAGTAAATAAACAAACACACCTTCTCTTTGTACAGATCATACGGAAGAAGCTCATCACTCATATACAGTACAGTACAGCAAAACAGTTTTCAGCATTCAAGCCCTTTCCTGACTTGACTTCAACTTTGCTGTAAATAAGTAAATCACATAAATAAAGCATACAGTACAAGAAGTACTACCTTTCAAGTTTGCAAACTACGACTACAAGTGGATATTAATAAAATGATGTAGTAAACCAAGTACGTGCTATACACTATTTACATTCTCTACTTATGTACACGTGCAGTCACAATAGGAAACTAAAAACAATAAGTAGATGTTAATGTAGATGTTAGTGTTGATACAGATAGTAGAACAAAGCAGTGTGGTTCTTTCTTCTTAATTACAAATTCAATTCACTCTTAAATGCAAAACGTATATGATATGCTTGCAAAAATTCTTACTTGTTCTACCATTACCATATACACAAGATTACAGTAATACAAAGCAAAACTTAAAAATATTTTATGCCTGTAAATCATCATAAGATAGCATACCACAGCAAAAAGCAACGCAGAAGAGAATGTGGATGTAATTCAGAGAATTTCCTCGTGCTAACTATCAACTTATCAACCTTTTGGCCATTGTAAATGTATAAAGTACAACTACATACAAGACTACATCTTAATTGTTTACATTCATTACATCTCATTCATTGTACTGGAATCGTTGAATGCTAATTGTTAAATACTACATATGCGAGTTGTGAATATGTGAATGTGAATGCAAATGTTATTGCTATTTGTTCTGTGGCAAAGTGCAATTGGAAATTACTACAATTATGTGCATTCACTCCATTACCTAGTTATTACTACACTATTACTACCCAAGCCAACACAATAAGCAAAATAGTAGATAAATATACAAATATGCAATTTCAGTTATAATTGATTGCATTTTGCATTGCCTTATATAATTACTTCATCTTTCTTGAATACTTAATTGCTACAAGTTTAAGTTAAGTGTGTCTATTGCATTGGAATTGGAGTTGTGCAGTTGGAAGAAGTCTATGTAAGTAATTATCTCATCGATTATTTGTCAATGGAGTAGACAAGCAAGCCACGGCAGACAAAACAAGAAAACACAACACAACTACATACCTATAGCGTGCAATTACAATATTTACTATTTACATATACAATCAAAGGAAACCTGCAAATGCAAAGCAACAGTATCGTATACAATACAATACGACAACTACAAACTACTGTAACTACATGCATTAAGTGTCCTATTACGAATTACAGAATTACAGCGACCTACAACCCTTACTACTATTACGAAGTATTACACTACTTCACTGTTGCGTACAATTATTATGGTTACAACAAAAACAACCACAATACAATAACCAAACCAAATACCAAAGAAAGATAATTAAAATACTACATAGGAGACAACAACACAAGACATATAGTACATAAAGATCTCTTATACTATCATTTACCAATTACATTGTTGTGAAGTGAATAAAATTAATTAATTCGAAGTGATTTGGTTAACTCAAGTCAACATCAAGTGGTTGCACTGGATTGGATTGCATCCTTCTCATTTATTTGAGTCGCATTCATAGCCACAAGGCATTTGTATTGGATTTGATTCATATTGAATTGAATGGATGGAAGGGCGTCTGTCCTCTCTCTCATTGTTCAAGAGAAAAGATGCAGCGAGGAGAAATAAACGGAGCTATCTGTACTCATGACTATGACAAAGAGGACACAAAAAGACAAGGTACGTTTACCCTACATTCATCTTTTGATCGACACTCCATCCAATTCAAAAGATAAAATAAATATCCAAAGTGTGTGTACTGTAAACTATCTATTCCTTAGTTAGTCATCAAATCAGCAATGCAATTGCATTTGCATTCGCATTTGCCTATGCATTTTACATCTTATTAGCTCTGAAATGAATTAAGCAGTAAAATAGTTGCAATACAATTAGTACATAAGTAGGTAATAGTAAATAGGTAGCTACAGTTACAACCTACCCTTTTACACTAAGTATTTAACATGATGTGATGTGATAGAGTGAGTTGATTTGAGATTGAGTTGACTCGACTCATTAGTTACCTTACTTTTTATCCCCTTACCTTACCTTACCTCTTCTGGCTTGGTTTGGGTTGCAGATTGCATTGCATTTCTCTTTGCATATTTATCTAAAGGAGAAGTCTTAGAGTGTGTTCTTTAGTTACATTAAGTGTATCTACACGAAGTTACTCCTCTTTTCGACTTATGTGTATGTATGTACCTATGTATTCACACTAATGATATTTAGCTTGTAGTAAACGTAATATATAATGTTGTGTATGTATGTATGTGTATAGCTTCATTTTTTATAGGTGAAGATATGTATGTAATGTACGCGTGAGTATGAATCATTTGGATTACATTATTTCTGGTGCATTACTTACAAAGGTACAAGTTACAACTAACATGGTGTCCTGTCCTCTCGTTTACTCGTTAGGCTAACAGCTTCCCTTCTACATACTAAATAAGTATTAGGTACCATTTAGAGTGCACTAAAGACTATAATATTGTGTACGTATCTCGTATTGTGTATGTATTCGCAGTTTGCCTTTGCACTAACGATTATTAGTCACACTCACACTCACTATTTGTTAGTATGATAGTGATAGAGATAAGCTATTGTAAGGAAAATGCAAATAGAATAAATAAAGTAGAAGTATGTATGTAGGTAGTAAAGATATTAGCCCAAATAAGTACTTATATGATATAAATGATGATATTAAGAGTAGAGGAGCAATAATAAAGAATTACTTACATGCATTATGCCTCCTAACTTATAGTTTGTTGAATGTTGAAGTTAAAAGAGTGTTAGTGTTGTGTTGCATTGCATTTTGCATTAGATTGCATGTATGAGATGAATTCGCATATTGGGAAGTATTATTATATGTAAAAGGTAAGGGCAGGTATGTACATGGCTCTGTATGTACATATCATTGCATTTATCTCCTCTTCACTCTGA
>JAQFYC010003210.1:0-21705 GCA_034694165.1 Tomocerus mixtus | reverse complement strand
AACCAGACATTTTTAGCAAAGAATTCTCAGGAAAACCAATTTGAGGAAATGCATAACGCTAATGAACAAATATTTTGCCCGTTGGATGCATTAAACCTCCACTTTATATAATTTTTGAACTATAGTTTGCTGATTTTTTGAAAGTTTTTGAAATCTGGTATGCCAAAACTCGATTAGAAAAGAAATATTGCAAAAAATTTGAAAAATAAATGTAAGCATTTCCTAATTTTGTTGTGTGCGTAGATTTCTCTGTAGATATTGTATAACCTTTTACCTTACCTTCTTTTTTGGGTGCATTAGTGATGCACATTGCTATTAGAAAGTCTCATGCAGGAGTGAACTAAAGAAAGCAAAGGAAAGTTATCTCGATCCACTGAACAGAATAAAATGGAGATGAGATGCTGTCGTTACTCTACTGTGTTCCTGATGGGGAGCGCAAGAGAGCGATGACATGTGGGTTTGATATACAGAGCTACCTAATGCTCTACTTTCCCCTTCTTAATGCTACACATTCTCCTGGTTGCATTAAACTAATCCTCCAATTATTTATAGTACATTGAAGGAGAAAGGATTACCAATTCAATTCACATCTATTGTATTTGCAATTTGAGTTTGACTGGCTGGGGTAAGTACATTGAATGAGGTGAGGTATGCCTATTGTGTACTTTGCCCATTTATTCACTAACAGTGTTTTATTGTCCACTGGACGATACAATCGTGGAAAAAATGGACCTTGAACTGAAAAAATAGGTATACGGTGGGAAAATTGGATAAAAATATTTAAATTTATTGTATAAAATTAGCAAAACTGTATATCTGTTCATATGCATCCAATACTCAAGATTTTATAAATTCAAACGGAGTATTTTAGGCTTTAAAAATTGTAAACAACCATTTATTTTTGTCCATTTTGTCGTTTCGTTCAATATGACCATTTTACCCAATTGGGTTGGCAAAGGACAATAAAAAAGGTGGAAGAAATAAAACACTGTTGCTAGCATATGGGAGCTGGCAGTAAATGTTGATGACGTTAGTAAATACTTTTGCTTACTTACTTACTTACGTACACATTCAATTGCTACTATTGTGCAAGAGCTTTATTTACGTTGCCCAATTTCTCCGCAAAATAAACAACCACACTATAATTATAGAAGCACACAGTGAGAAACATATATTTTATGTAGCTAATATATAATTCTCAATATAAAATAGACAGAGACATATAATATTACAACTATAACAAGTGTGTCTATTCACTCAGGCATGAACGATCAGGTTTTCCCTAGTTGGATCAGAATCAAAATCAGATTTGGACTACTACTGTATAAAGTATATGTATACTTACATTTCTTGCAGTATCAATTATAACGTAGCTTTGGCTTAGTCCCCTCACAAATCCTTCAATTCTTCTTTAGGATAAATATTTACTTTCTTCTTCTGGAGAGCCTTTGTTCCTCTGCTTTGTTTTGTCTTGTACGCAGTAGTCTAGCTGCTTTCTATTTGATCTACAAAAACAATTGTTTTATTATGTACACTTATATACTGTAACAGTATAAGGTAGACGATTTTACAATACTATAAGTATACAATACAATGCAATTCGGGAATAAAGAGACATCACAGAATTCCGCCATGCCATTCTGATTTGGCCAAATATATACATTTTATTTTTGCATTCACGAACGTGGAATTCACTTTGGTAGGTATTTTTATTTAGGACAATATAAAACAAGCTAGCGATTTGCGTTTAACTATATGGTAAGATACGGTAGGTATTAGGTATATTATTGAATTCGACTGTATTATTTCAACGTGCGAATATACTTTTATAGTTACTTATAGTTTCTATGTGCAGATATAGAAATTCGCAAAAATATCGTATTAAGCCACGAAGACCACATTCTTACAAAGGGTAAAAGGTATATATAGTCAGAAGGTGTGTCCCTTTTTATTGTATTCAAATAGAGGCATTAAAATCTACATATATGGCTCCATCATCGTATTGTGTGAATGGCTTGATATTGCAATGCTGAATTGCATTTTATTGCGAATATGTAGAGACCTACTACGGCTGTAAAGGCACATATAATAATATTTCCTTTGCACTAGAAAGCAGAAATATATTTTTGTACAGTAGGACGTAGGCTGTAGGTACCTACCTACATATTAAGGTACCTAACCAGATATGTATGACTTCTGACTTCTAAAAAAAGGCCTGCATGCTAGTTAATGAAAGAAACCCCGAAATGTAGAACACACAATTATTCTATAGAACGTGAACGTGGAGAAAATTCCCGAGAAAGAACTATTTTCTATTTTATCTTTGTCTGGGTTCATTCCTTTAGCTGAGCAATTGCATAGCTTGTAAGCTTTCCATCTTTATCTGCATAACTATTTATATAATACATTACATAGCTTAAACCTTACGTACATACTATGTAGGTACATAGAAAACAAAAGCTGAATTGACTAGGTATGCTAAAATTAATTCTCACTGCTATATAGCATGTTATTCAGATATTAGACTTCACACAGAAATATGTAAATACCGACACAGAGCAATAGCAATACATCAATTTTTATTACTGGCCATTAAATCATATTATACATTTTATGATTTTAGTATATTTTTCCCTAAAGCGGCTCCTTGCCTTGGCTTGGTATTAAAATCTGGGACAATCGCTTACTTGACAAGACTCAAAGCAAGAAGCCATTTTTTAAGTAGACTACGAAACGATAAATATTTATGATTAGGTCTTTTTTAAAGGGGCCAAGCTTCCGATTGATTTAAAAGAAAAAAGTGTTCCTTTTGAGTCATCATCATGCAGAGACGTCGACATCCTGGTTTGGCTTGGCCCTGCAAGTGAAGTGATGTCTGTTATGTTCAGTTCTGCTCTGTTCTGTCTGTGTGTAACCGATGCCAAGGGAAAGGAAGGAATGCCAGTTGAGTTCTTATCGTAGTTGTCAGACTCCGGCCTTTGTCGGTCGTCGTCGGGTCGATATCTTCCTTTTATAGTACTACTGTACGTAGTATTTACTACGATTATTACTATTCTGAACAGAACACACAATGTATGTGCTACTAACTACATAGCTACAGCAGTAGCTTTTATTTCTATATAATATAGATAGTAATAGGACTAGAACTAGACTGCATGCCAATGCCACATCAGTTTAGGAAGTAAAGTTGTGCAGTCTAAGGCGTCGGCAATGTAAGTAAAGAGAGAGAAAAGAAAATTATACGTAGCGTAAGTTGTTCTTGTAAGTAGTAAGTAGGCAGTGGCCCTAATAGTATTTCTATGCATTTATATTATGACGCTTATCTATGTATTTGTACGTTGTACGTAGCTAAGTAGTATAGTCAAGTAGGATTTGAACATATTATTATATGATATTTTATATAGGAATGAGTGTAGTAGTAGTAGTAGTATTTTGCAGTAGTACTTATATATGTGCCATTAGAAAAGGCATTGCATCGAGAATCGAGATCGCTTCGTTTTCGTTCCAGACAAGTAGAAGTAGAGTAAAAGAAAAGCAGAGCTAAACGAAATTGAGAAAAGAAAAAGGCTTGCATTTGAAGCTGGTCTTGGTTGATATGGTATGGCTATTGCTTAGAAAGGCATAGAAAGGCGAAGTAAGGGATAAGTGAAGCAGCTAAAGAAAACAAACAGTACATACATACATATTGTAGTGTACGTATGAAAGCTACATAATACGAGGAACTAGCAATAGCAAAAGAGCAGCTCCAGTTTACATGTAATATAATATTGGTAAGAAACTCTTGCTGAAATCGACAAACAGAGAGTTCTTTCAAGTTTCTTGCATTGTGTATGTATTTAGAACAAAAGGAGGAAAGGGAAGGAATTCAAGCATTTGGTTGGTGCGGACCCATTCAAGGATTTTCTCATTGACCCATGTCGCATAGAGCAAAGAGAAACCCACACACACACATCCTAGTTTAGCTTCAACTTCTACTTCAGCTACAGTTTAGCTTTAGCCGAGCTTTAACTTTAACTTACTTTAACACGTTACACAAAGAAAGCGATTGAAACTTTCCCCTTGTTCTTAATGTATTCAAAGTTCGACTACTACGTAATGTACCTATTTACCTACCTTTTACCTTACCAACCATTTCATATGTACCACCTACCTATGTATGTATTTACATAAGTTACACTAACTTCTTTCTACTTACTTAGAGGTACTAACAGCACCATAAGACCAACATAATATACAACTTACACTACACAGCTACCATGTACTACCTATCTGTAAGTAAATGTACACTTTCTCCAGTTCACTCACTCATTCAGTGAGTGCAGTCAGCCAGGGAGTCACTAAACGAAAAACCTATGTAGTTGCGTATGAATTCATGTATGTAGTATGTACATTACAGTATCTACTTCAATACTTCCATGGAAGTTAAGCTAAGGTAGTGAAAGTCAAGTCAAGTCAAGCCAGCTCAGTTCCCCACAGCAGGTAGCTACTGTAGCTAACTATTCAAACTTTCCTAAAGTGGATACTAATCCTAGGGCTATCTATTTTACTTACCTTTCTACAGATACTACACACACACCACTACCACACAATACATAGTGCCAGTTAAAGAGTGAAATGAAACTGAAGTGATCTAGTTCTGTGTACAAGGATCCCACAATATTACCTTTTGTTACATACTTACAACTACATTGCAAGGTTCACTTGTGAGGTCAACCTTAATTTTTAAAATTTAGCCCGGAGTACATTCTGTACAACCTACATGTCAGGAATCTCTACTCCAGTAAAATAGAATATCATAAGAATATCCAGGACTCTCGATTCAGGCGTCAGCTGAACTCATAATTTAAACTGAATTCCTTATATGGATATTCTGTAGATTTTATGTATCTATGTTTCTATAGTGTCTATGTATTCATAAAGTAGGTATATGGTACTTAGCTTATTTCTAAGCAAGAACCTAGAATATATACCATGCCCATGGTATCATTAGCAATAAAGGGATAGCTTGCTTGCAAGTACTGTACTAGAGTGAAGCAGAGAAAGTCAGGACAGGATAGAGAAATCTAGCACATAGTAGTCTGTAAGTAAGTAAGGAAGGCTTTAGTGTATTTCTCGTATAGAGAAAGGGAAGAGAGGGAGAAAGTGTAGTTTTCCTTGTGCAGTGTTTCTGGTAGAAGAAGGAAAGCACTTGAGTTGCCTTGCTCAGCCTCTTGGTCTGCCTTGCCTTGTCCTTCCTCGCTTTTGCTCTGCTCTGAGTAAGTGTTAGTGTTAGTCGGGGAACTCTGGATGCAGCAGTCTGTCCTCAGCCGTGCATAACATCTTCCTCATTTCATCCGTCATCTCAACTAAATCTCTACCTTCTATTTACCTTTCTCTCTCAGACACTACAGATACTCTAAGTTAGTTACAACATTGTACACAAAAGATCCTTCAACAAATTTCGTCTACTTCTACTTACACCAAACCAAACCACGGACTAAATTGAACTCTATTCTATCGCTATAATATGAGAGTAGCTATCTGTAGCTACCTATTCCACTTGTGTGCTTACATATACAATTGATAAATACACACAGGTGCTCAGCTCTGCTGTCTTGACTTAACTTCTCCTGTCCTCAGTCCTCATTTACTAATATTACCTACCTAATCTCTTCTCTAATGCAACCTAATACAAAGACTGGATGTATTACTAAATAAAATACATTACCAGATATATTGTCCGTTCCATTTCCATTGTGTGTATTTGTCTCATAATATTGTTAATATTCCCCCTGGGCCAAAAACAAATAATACAGAAGAGAATAAGGTATCTACTTCTACTTATAGGCATAGGCATTATAAATATAACAGAGCCTACTGTACCTGTCATACGAACTTAAGCATAACTATATTACACTACGAAGTAAATTCATTACTACATTTGTGTGGAAATTGTATTGTAGCTTAACAAGAATATTTAAGCTAGTTTATAAATAAGTGAGCGCAAACTTTGTCGCGGTTTGTTTGTAGTGTGTTCTGTGAATTATAGATACATACGTACATACCTACTACCTGACAACCATCATAAATACACTTGAATAATACGTATTTATAGTTCGTTATGTTATTATGACCGTTAATTCTATTTTCCTTGTGCTAAGGTAGAAATTACAATTTATATGCTATACAATACAAACAAAACTCTATTTGGCTTCTAATTATATACATGAATAGAAATATTTATGTATAGTGGTTATGCGACTGCGACAGATAAAACATATTCTCTACATTCAAGAAACGTCTATGTCTATCTGAATTTTATAGAACTAAACACTGTAGTTTAATTCAGTTAGTGATATCCAATTAGAATTTCCTTTCATTGTCTACGACAATAATTCGTTTAGTCATCCAGTGGTCGTAAATAGGAGAAAGCAAAGGAGGATCACAGGATGACACGGTGCTGTGCAGTAATTGCGTCACAGTCGCATCAGTAAATGGAAGAGAAAGTTGGAGAAAGGCTGTCAACTGCATTTTATTCTTTTACTTATGAGTTAAGCAATAGTTACACGATACGTCAGTATAGTTTGTTTGTGTAAAAGGAAGAAGGATTAAAAGTTAGAAGTTTACAAGCGTAACATTACGTCCGTGACTTAAAAAAGTTACGCAATACCTATGAACATACATACTGAGCTAATAGTGGAGTGCACTACACTACATTGTATACATGCTTCTAGCTACTACAGTCTCCTCCACAATAAAGAAGAGCCAAAGTTTTTCCGAAAACTTTTCCCTACGTAGAGTAGAACGAAAGTCTATTGTTGGTCGCCCAGTCTCCATTCACAGCAAAATGCACACTGCAGAGGAAGTGTATACATTCTTCAAAGATTGGTTCTCAATGGATAGCATGGATGGGAATGAGAAACTCTTTCACAACATTCCTTATCAAATGAAGGCAATCCTCCTTTTATCTTATTTATTCTTCTGTGAAATACTTTTTTTATTAACTTACACACCCTATGGTAATTTTTAAAGCGTTTATTGTAGTAGGTAATACTATATATAAATTTACACTATTAGTATAAGGACTGCTTATAATTATTTTTGATAAAATAGAGGGATTTTTAATGTAAATATTAAATAATGATAAATAATATGTACTCAATTACTTTAGCTGTAGTTTGGGAGGAATTAAGTAAAGAATTAAAGTGAAGAGCTTCGTTGTCGGACTGAAAAAGATTTATGTAAAAGTAGGTATACTTTTATGTTAGATTGTTAAGTCAGATACTCTAGTGCTCCATTCATTTTGAAATTTATTGGCTGGGAGATGGAAGGGAAGCAATGTTTGCAAATTTAGATAATGAAAGCGTCATCCTTTTTCTTTCTCCCGGCTGACAAGGCGAAGTGTATAAATAGAGAGAATGAGGAGAGTGAGTGATAGCGAGGCGATGGCGTGAATGGGTGCTAAATGCGTCAACATGATTAAATCAGTCGAGTGCAATTTGATTACATACTAAATTTGCTCTTTTTCTCTTGTCTACTTTAGGTTGACAACGTTGGGCTGCTCGAAAGATTCAGTGCTCGTCGCAATGCTGTCGGAGCTTTATATTTGACTGCTACTCACTTGATATACGTGGATCATGACAATAAGCGAGAAACATGGGTAAGTAAACTGCCAAAAGAAATGTCTAGTGCTAAGCATTATCTTGTTTTACATTTGTATATTGCTAAGAGCTTCTATTTTGCATACACTTTCAAGGACTATAAATAGTTATCGTTAGCATAAATATTAGGACACCATAATGACATGCCATGCCAGTGAAAGTTCTATAGATAATCCATTTGGCGCCGTAAAATTGCGAATACATGGACCATTCTAAGGAAAAACATTATTTTGGTAAATAAAGGAGGGTCTTCAATGATAGGGAGTATCACAATGGGTTGGGGTCGTTTAAAATAGTTGGTAAATGCATTCAAAAATAATAATATAATACGGAGGTAATTGCATTATAATATAGTTTTGCTTTCTTTTAATGAAACTTAACATCATATTGTCAAATTGAGCAAAATTTTTAAGCTAAGTACTCTTAGCAATGCTGATTTTCCTTTTAAGTATCATTAATAGCTCAGCCTGGCCTTAAAAGAATTTTTACGGCAGTATTCAATGTTTATAGGAGCGATTTAATATAATTTAAACGGACAGATAATAAATATTGTAACGCAGAAGTCCTAAATAAGTACATGCATGATATAAGTCTAGCAGAGAAAAATAAACGAGCTCTGATCCCCATTATTCTTTTCTGCTTGACTGATCTGCGCTAATTGAATTCAGTCAGGCCATGTCAGTAAAGTGTAATAGTCTAACAGTCAGGGAGAGTTGAATTTGTACTACTAAATTGCTGTTGCATGCAGAATGAGTTTCTTAGAAATTAAATTCACTTCTTTTTGTCAATTAAAAGGCCTCTTGTTCCGATATTTATTGGATTCTTAGGAAATTACTCGTCTCCTGAGACGACCTGCCTTTCTCATAATTAATGAAAGTAACTAAACTTGCTTTCTGAGAAAGTACCTACACGGGAAGCACGCTAGACAATCAAATCCAAAGAGGAAAGCACAAGGAATTGAAGGAAAAGTTCGCACTCTCTTCTTTCCTAATCAGTTACAGTTACGGCAACTTAAGACTCTTGTCAATATGTATTAACTACAGTATTTACTGTCAGTAGTCTAATAGCTGTATAACAAGAAATAATGCTTTTATATTGCAGACTAGAACTGTAAGTACTATTAAAGACAATACTTAACTTTATTTAGTATAGGTTAGGTAGTTAGGTTGCGTCTATTGGGGATACACTGAATTGCTATAAATGTGTCTATTGGAATAAGCCAATGCTTTTCTATTATGGTACAGGGTATCACAAAAATGTAGCATTAAAGGAGAAAGTACTTTTTTTACTATGTTAGCCCAAAAGGAAACTATTGCCTTACGTAGCCTAATTTTGTACTTATGACCATCTTCTGTTAAAATTTTATTTTTAGTAAGCTTTTCTACTATTAACGTAACATCAATGCCCCAGTTTGCTTTTGACTTACACATAAAGATTCGAAATGTAATTCGAAATTGTAATTATAATTAGTAAGACATATAAGATACACAGGTGTGAAAGTTTTATGCGGTACTACCATGTAAAAAGAGAAAGCACATACAACTTATGTTTTTACAGGATACGGGTGTTCTACAAAGCGCCCTGTAAATGTTATCACTAGTTATTATTTAGTTAGAGTAATGTACTATTTATTTAATTTTATTTCAGATCTTACATTCCCATATATCGAGTGTGACAAAACTGCCTCTAACTCCGACCGGCTCTCCTCTCCAAGTTCGTACGAAGACATTCCTGTCGATGACTTTTGTTATCCCCAAGGAAAGAGATGCTCACGATTTGTTCACATCTTTGACGCAAATGTGTCAGCCGGGTAAGACTCACGTCCTTTTCATCTTTTTGTATACCTTTCAGTATTTTTAGTGTTTCTATACATTTTGATAACGATAACACTATAACTACATTGCATACATAGTATAACGCCTATCTCTACGTCACCGTCTCCAGTATGTGTGTATTATTTATATCTGCCTGCGGACGTCCGCCTGTATGCATTTGCAACACAAGTTATTTAGTATTTGCCAATAATATGGCTAGGTAGCCAATAACTAACTCTTTTATTATTAGATAGACATGTTAGGAAACGTGTGTTTACCACTCATAATACTTATCTAGAGGATCCACGGCATGGTCTACACGACATTACATTACATTTATGTGTTGTGTGTACTGTCCGGGCCTGTCTGTGCTCTACTATATTCCACTTTCTCCATTTCTTCCATCCGTTTCATGCTCGCGTGCTTTTCTTGGCCAATAATACAGAAACAGCCAAGCCACTGCCACTATGGGTAATTCATAGACTCCTCTAGAGTATAATAGAAAGTTTCCTTATACTTAGGTACATAAAAGCAAGATATTATATGTTATTATTACCTACTCATATGTATAGAAGGGAGTCATGTGCTTTTATCTGCCTAATATGACCTGTCGATAAATAAACTGCATAGATATTATATGCTAGCATGTTTCTAAAACAGAATCAATAACTGTATGTGTATTCCCTACCCTAGTCCACTGTATAAGATCATAAATAACAACTACAAACATGAAAGGAAGGTAATAAATTCTAGTTTTAGTTTTAGTATTTGTATACAACCAACTTGTGGACATATACGTACAATAAACAATACACACTGGTGTTGTGTATGTGTAAAGTGTACATTACATTACATGAACTTTGGAGCCATTTGGGCTTCAGTTTGCAATGCAAGCTGATTTTCGTGTGTTAATGCGGCTTGGATTGTTGGGGATATACCATAGATTGCGAAATTGTGGATGTGACTGCACGTTATATTATCAACTTGGCTGTTGTGCAGGAACATGGTTCTCTCGCTCTACTGCCTACGTGCAAATATCCTAAAACTCATTCATTTTCACTAATTTGGACCAGTTAGGCTTTCTCTGCTTCCCAAATCATTTTGTTGGGGGTGTCTCTCTTTCTACATGCATGACATAAACTTTCTTTTCCATTAGCCCAAAATGAGACAGTACAATACACTATATTACACAACACAACAGCTATTCCAAAATGAACTACATATTTCATGTGGGAAAAAAACTGGAGAAATTGCATGACGGGGAAAGAATTTAATGCATTTTGAGAAAATCCTATTTTTATATACTTCCATTTGCGTATGTATTTTGAGTATCTATAGGATTTATTCATTTTTCATTGGTAACTATACAAATACGCATAGCTCTATCTTGTTTTCTGGTCTGGTGTTATCAGAATATTGCATTTAAATGGAAATATAATGAATGGGTGGTTGTTAGTTCTAGCACAAATATTAGAAAATGCCTAGTTGTATTGTACATATGCAGTTTTCTCTGTACTTATGAAAAAATGTATATGCAACATACAGGATATTATTAAGTATGGTAGTGGGAAGGGAATAATTGAACTGTCTGAATTCGTTAAGGTTGTCGTTGTCGGCTTTGGGTACTTATGTAGCCACAACTCACGTCATTGTAACTTGGACCAATCTAGCTATGTGCTCTGCTTTTAACAGCATTTTTATTACACACAATGCTATTTTATTGAAAGAAATTAAGTTTTTTGAGGAATGACGTTGTATATACAGCTATAGAAACGTTCTTTGTAGATGCTATAGATAGAATTGTTATTATATTAGAGTTAAATATATTGTAGCTAAAATAATAAAAATATAGATGGATAGCTTATACAGTACAGATATAGAAAGTATAGTGTGTTTATTGAGTCCAGTCGTTAGTTTTGCCAGCCTTGGTGGTTAGGTTACTGTTACTGGTTCTGGTTCTGGTTAGGTACTTTTGGCTGTTCGTATGTGTAAGAATTGTATGTATGTGGGAAAAAGACGGCGTTAGTGTAGAGTTGAGACATATGTAATAAATAGCTATAACACAAAGCGGAAAATCTAGACACATACAGAGACAGATAACTTTACACTCGGAATCGGAGATGTAATAAGTATGTATGTCGTTTGTAATGTGGAGTTGTAAAAAAGGTTTTATATTTTGTCATGCTACAATGCTACATGCTATGTGATGTACGTATATAGGGATTTGCACACTTATATGAGTAATAATATGTGAATGAAGAATCCAGAAGAAATTTAAGGACTTTGTGTGTATGTGTCTTTGTCTTTGTAGTATGATACTTATTGTCTTTTACTTTTTACTCCTTTTACAGCAAACATAGAAGACTTGTACAGTTTTCGCTACAATACGGGCTCTGAAGACTTGCCTAGAGAAACAGGATGGTCTCTCTTCGATCTAAAGGCGGAATTCGAGAGAATGGGCGTCCCGAATGAGTCATGGACTATGACGACACTAAATAAGGATTATGAAGTGAGTCTTACTGTTCTGTTCTTCCTGATTCTTGAGTCTCCCTCCTATCTCCCGGTTCCTGGACTGGACTGGAGGATGACAGCCAGGCCAGATGCGGTTAGGCCAAAGTGCACCAGTCACAAAAGACATGACCAAGTCTCTACAAGATTAAAATTTAAGACTAGCTTTCCCTTGTCCGGGCAAGTTAAGTTCAGTTAGGTGCTAGTGCTCTTCCTAATGCCCCTCTCCCACATATTATCCTTTGTCTTTCCAGCAATTTGGGAAAGTTGATCCCGACCGGCCTTTTCAATTTTACGATACGATGACCACATCGGAGGACTTTAGCAAACTTTATATTATATGGGCATGCCAAACCAAGCCTAAAGTGTAAATGGTAAATGTACATAGGTATACAGCGATAAATGCAGCGTAGTGACTTTCATTTTTATACTGCTACTTGATACAAATATCAGTACTTGGTGTTGACCTAGATTTCGCTCAATTTAGCAAGCTGCTCCGATACATTTAGCTGAAAGTTGGATAGCATGTAGGTACTACTTATTGTGAGATATTGGGGCAAATCAAATTATTTAATTTCTTCAAATAGTATCTGATGACATATTATATCAAATCAAAGAATTTGTTGCTTTAGAATAAATGGCACACTTCTTCCTCGTATCCACAAGGTCTACAACTACTACATCATGTCAGGCAATGAGGCAATGATTTTCCTAGGGCTTTTTTATTTTATTTTATTTTTTTTTATCAACTAAGGTAGCTAATGATTTTCAAGATTTTTCAGCAATTTAAGTACAGATTGCAAATCGAAGATAGGAATAAAGTTTTGATATTTAAGAAATCAAATCAAATACTGATTTTTCTATATTTTGCAAACGATGGCGCATAAATCCCATAAAATTAGCAGATCATGGGCCACTTTTTATGTATTTATTACTACTACTACGAATTTTGTATTAGTTTCAGTTCGTTAGTATTGTGAATGTAGTCTGAGCGCAGATGAGGTTCTGCTTTCTCCGGATACAAAGTATCGAGTAGTGACTTACTGATTGCAAAGTCTATTAGATTTGTGTTGGATGTAGTAGTTTAAATTGGAAAGTGCGGCTACCTAATGTAATAAGAATAAGTAGGTACAAAAGTAATCAACTGCTCTAGCTACCCAGAATTCTTGAAATTAGATTTACACTTGTAATAAAACGAGTATTAGAGTGAGTCTACTATAAGTATGTAGTTACAATTTTACAATGAAGGAGCTTAGTGGCCTGCTGGCTGGCTGGCAAGGAACCAAGGCCAACAGGAGTTCAGGTGTCCTCTCCCTCCTTCCCATTTTGGCAGAGTTCCGTTCTTAAATAGAAGAATAACGGTTAAGCTACTAATCCATTCTAATCCAAGATTGCCGACTCGTGACATGATTCTTTTCTTATATATTTCTAGCTATGTGATACCTACCCGCGTTACCTGTACGTGCCCGCATCAGCTCCCACCTCCGTTCTACTCGGATCGTCCAGGTTTAGAAGTCGAGGGCGCCTACCTGTCATGACTTACCTCCATACAACTAAAGTAAGTTCCAAACGGCTACAACTTCCTTTCCCCTTCGCCTTTCTCCCAGATGGAAATTTATAATAACTATTACTTTACTTACTGCGCTGCGGTGGAAAACGTTCTTTCTTCTAATGTAGTTCCATTCCCATTATTCTTATTCCTCTTCCCCTTCTTGTTAAATTATATTGAGCTTATCAACAATCATTTCTACAGTACCCGCAGTTATCCTTACTTATTGCGTTTCAACTTGAATGGATGTGAGTAGGATTGTTCAGACTTTTCAACCTCCCCAACCAAACCACTTTACAGTATACCTGAACCTTGAATAGAAATAGTATGTTTATATAGAAGGCTAAAATATTATATAAAAGAAAGGGTTTTCCATTAGTAAGTCGTAAGTACTTCCTCTCTTTTATTAATTTTTAAACCTGGTATTATTTTTAAGCTTTATGTATGCATTAAGCATTAGATTTTAAATGATTGAAGTTATTATATTAATAAATGGACAGACATTTTGTAAGTATTCGTTTAGCGATAAGTATATTGTTTATTTCCTGTGGGGTAACTCGTGCAGAATCATTTAGAATTATAGCTCTTGCATTGCCTGGCGTGCATTATTATTCATTTGCGCAGCAGAATTTAATACTAATATTTGTAGTAGCACGAGCGGAACAAATTTCTTTTGTTCCGCACTTTTGAAGGGTAAGTGAAAGAACGGAATATAATATAAGGTAGCTTTAGCTACCTAAAACTATAAATCATCACCATATCATATCCTGTTAGATTGTGTAACGAAACTCTAAACCTAAGTCATTAATGCAGGAATACTAATTTACTTATAAAGTAAGGAACTACTAGGAAGTCTTCTGTGAATCAGAATTTTGGCAGTAAATCTTACGAGCTGACGTTCCTTGCATTAGTTATGCATTTTAGAGAAAACTTTAAATTGATTCGTTAGAATAAACAATTCCAATGAAACCCAACTTCAGAAGACTGCAGATAGTTGATAGTTTATCACATTGAAGGGGAAAAGTTTAAAAAGTTATCAACCCGAGAGAGGAATTATACCTTGGGGGATCCTAGTTCGTACCTACTTGTTTTAGAAAAGAAAAATGTATTTGTATCTAGTTACTGAAACTAAAAGTTTGTTGATGTTTTTGGTCCCGCAGGCAGCTCTGTGTCGGTGCAGTCAGCCACTCTCAGGTTTCAGTGCCCGTTGCGTCGAAGATGAAAATTTGCTCGTGTGTATTCAAAAGGCAAATCCAAACACAGCACAATTAGTTGTAGTTGACACGAGACCAAAAATAAATGCGATGGCCAATCGAGCTGCCGGCAAAGGATACGAGAGTGAAGCAAACTATGAAAATACTCGCTTTCACTTTGCTGGAATCGATAACATTCATGTGATGAGGTCAAGTCTGCAGAGACTCCTTGAAAGTAAGTACCTTACATTTTCTCTTTTCATAAAACAGACATTAAACTTATTGTTTGTTATCTGGAGATAAAGTGTGACGCAACGAGACGTAACCAAATGTACCTCATGTGCATAGGGTAAACAAAAAACACAAGCACTTAATACTGAAAAAGATATTGAGTGAATATTATCCCTGCCTATTATATACAGGGCTATTATTACAAAATGCACATATCTAAGTCCTTTCTCCAACTTTCTCTCAATTTATTATTTGCATAATATTATACTTATTCTTCTATTATATGGTCACATCAAAGGACATTATTTGAACATCCCTGTATATACTAACTAAATATTTACCCATGTACTGTACTACAAAGTTGTTTACCCAAATGTAGTATATTTTTCATTCAAAATTGCAAACCGCTCTCTGTTTGAGTATAAATCTAGAGAGATAGTAAATAAAAGAACAGTCAAAGACTTTTATCTGCAAATAAGTATGAAATGCCTTTAGGTGTGTACCTCTAGGACCTATAGTGACTCACCCTGTGTATGTATAGCAATACTTAATATATGTTGATGGGTACATAAGAAGATAGAGCCAAATAAAAAAGAGAGGGAACTTTCTGTTTTTTATCTCTTTCCTATCTTTTTAATTCTTTTGAAGAAAATTCCTTTCCCTGGCATTCATGGCAGTGAAGCTTACCGTTGCGCATCATGCTTCAACATTAAAAAACATTCATTTCCATCTAGTACCAAAGTTCTAAAAGAATCCCTGAGAAAGTAAGAGCTCCCATTTGCATTATTTACGTAAGCAAAGCGTCAATGGTCCTGATGTGGTCTGGTAGCTTTAGCTTATAATGTACCTTCATACTTTCCGAAATATGTACACTCCAAAAAGATATCCTAATCTAATATGCATCTCTACATTAGGTAGGCACTTATAGGTTCTCTGCATATTCCATAATATCCATAGGGTACTAGTTTGGGTAGGAAGAAACCAACAAACAACTTTCCCCATTTGGTTTTCCGGGAAAACAATACTGATGCATTCCATCTAGTTGTAGCCTCCTGCCTCCTCTCTTCCTTGGGCCTTTGCTGGGCATATCTGGTACTTATTAAATATTTAGCCTGGAAATAATTCTCGTGAACTCTGGTTTCCGTTTTTTCCCACTACATCTTACATGAATGCCATGCCATGATGTCCCATGCATCTTAATTTTAATTCTAAAGGTTACCATAAGGGAAGGGAAGCCAAAAACTGCAGAGTCTATTTAACTACGTGCACCAGACCCAAATAGACAGATGACAAGCTGTGAGAAAATCTCCAGTTCAGTTCTTGGGTCATGATACAGCCGTTAGTACTAGTGCAATCATGTAAATTATAGGATTACTCTATCTACCTCTTCGGCAGAAGACAACAACCGCTCATTCTCATACCCTCCACGGCCTAATCCATTATCCTTCTATTATTAACCATTCTCTTTTATGGGAGCCATATTTCATAGTTGGCTTCCTATTGTTAAAGTTATTACTTAGCTACTAGTCACGAAACTCAGGGACTCCTAATCCACTAGGATAAACACTTGTAATGTAATACCACCTCAAAGTACCTTGTACAAGTACCTAATCTACAGAGTGATGTGGTGAAAGCACTTATATCCTTCTGTGACGAGTAAAACGAGTAACTACTATTTAGGTATACAAGGATGATGTGATAAGAAAATGGGGGATTTAAAATATCTTTACTTTGTTTAAGACATTCTGTTCTTATCTCGCGTGTTCCTCATTCGAGGTTTTACTGCAATGATTATATTAAGTATTATACGTGCAATAGAACTGCGTCTTGTCTTAGGAAGACAACAACGATGAAAGCTTTTGTTAATCTAGATATTTTGTGTTCTAAGTTATTGCTCGACTTTAATTAGTTTCCTGATTTTATAGGTTTTGCTAGTCTTTTGCTATAATTTTATAAACGCAACGCAACGCCCCCGCAGCTTAAAAACTTTATAACAAAGTAATGAAATTATTATGTATTTATTTAGGAAAACAAAGTTAACATTTACGTAGAAAGGTTCTAATACCATTTTACCTATTAAAGTTGAATCAGGTACCGAATAGCTAGCCCCTTAGTATGGACCTATATTTATTACAACAAAAAATTTAGTACTACAACTACCGATATGATATGTACAGGATTTATTTGCGTATTTAGCAGAGGGTATGAAAACTTCCTTTTCTGTTAGCAAAACGTTCTAGGTGATATCCCTTCATATTTCAGTACAGTGGCATTGTTGTTTTAGATGGATTGCCCTAAATATGTAAGGAAATACAAAAGCAAATATTGTTGCATTAGGATTATGAATGTTTTTTTGTTTGTAACGAGACGACAGATGTTTGAATTGTATGTATTATTGGAAATGTTTTAGCATGTGAGCTGAAAACGCCTCAAATGCCAGCCTTCCTTAATGGACTGGAAAGCAGTGGATGGCTTCGGCACATAAAATCAATCATGGATGCAGCTTTGTCCATTGCCAAGTAAGTTTTCCTCGATTTTATTTTCTATACTTTATTTTACTTGATGACATACGTGAACAAGCAAACCAGTTTCCTTCACATCAGACCAGTTTAGTTTGAGTTGTGAGTAAAGTTTGTGTTTGTGACTCTTTGCCCTGGTTCCGTTCTGCTCCTGGAACATGTCTGAAAGTGGAACTTGGAGAAAGTAGGAAGCATCCCAGACTAAGTTAAGGTACCTAAGCAAAAAGTAGACAAGTCTGTAAGGACAGAGAAAGTCTCAGCAGAAACTTACCTAAGAAATGAGATTTATTGATGCACTTTCATACGACTAAATCCCATATAACCTATGTAGTAATCCAATCCAATAACAACTTTTGTACACAAATTATGTGCAAATCCTAATCGTATCGGATCCACAATCTACGTATGTATGCCCTTGCCCATGTCCATTCATGGGCAATAATCTACTAACATCCATAAGGAAGCGATTGATAGATTCTTAATTTATTTATGTACGTACATACATGCACGCTACTGTACGATATAAATTTAATGTCCTCGATTTTGAAGAGATTGGATGTGGGTGAAAACTCTTTATTGCTTTTTTACTATACCTAGAATTGTGCTTACATAAAATTTGATATTGCTCAGACCACACTTACCCTATCACTTAAGCTACAAGATTTTCCAGTGGCTTTCCTTCCAGGAAACATTATCTAAATCACATGCAATAAAATAATGTAATTCTACTTGTTATAATAATGGAATGTTAGGCACTTACATGCAAATAGGAAATCAGAATAAACTGACGATGTAGTAATGCAAACAAGAATATGTAATCTACGAATGCAGTTGTTCACTATTATAAGTGCTCCGTTAAAAGTGCATGTAAATATCGCAATTTACAAATTGCATCTACAAATGAGATTCTATTATCTAATATCTGTGACAAGTATAACAATTGTGTAATAACAGTTAAGCAGGACGATACGATACCCTGTAGCAAAATAACACACTCTATTAGGTACCTATTACCTAAAGCATGTACCTTTTGCATTCAGAAAGTCAGCTAGGAAGACAAAGTCAAAGCAATTGTCTACAGAATTGCAAGGATTAGATTATGTGTTGAAACATTATACTTTCCAGAATGATCTACTTATCGTTAAAGCAATTCAAACTGAACAATAGTTCGTATAATGTGGATATATCGCTCTGCAGCATCTGACTAGCTAATTTAATGTGAAGTTTCAGAAGAAAGGGAATAACTAATCTCAAATTACTAGGAACGGAGGGTCACCTTTAGGGATTTCGGGATTTGGTAGGCGACCAATAAAAATTGGCGAATTAATAATAATAATGAGATATTATGTAAGAACCTATCTGTTGGAAACTGTAAAAACAAGGATTTCCTTACGCGTTTCCAAATTTTTCAAATAATTGCATTTATTTTCAAGAAATGCAGCTTATGGTTAGTAATTAGCATACACACATTTTCAGAATTATAATAAAAAGCGATTTATTAAGTATTAAGTACATCTGTGAAATTTACTTATTTATTTAATAGTTTTCTTTATTTGTTTCTTTTAGAACACTGGAGGATGGTTCGTCGGTTTTGGTGCATTGCTCAGACGGTTGGGACCGAACTGCCCAGGTGTGTGCTCTGGCTCAAATCCTGTTGGATCCTTATTACCGGACCCTGCACGGTTTCCAGGCGCTAATCACCAAGGAGTGGCTGTCCTTTGGTCATAAATTCACCGATCGATGCGGTCACATCCAAGTCGACCCCAAAGAAATCTCACCAGTATTCACTCAGTGGTTGGAATGTGTCTGGCAACTCAGTCAGCAATACCCATCCGTTTTCCAATTCAATGACCGACTCCTGCTTTGCATTCATGACCACGTGCATTCGTGCCAGTTTGGCACTTTTGTTGGCAATTGTCAAAAGGATCGAGTCGATCTCAGGTTAGATTCCCAACAACCACTCACTCACTCACTATCTCTTCTTTTCTCTCTCATCATCTCATCTTTCGTCTTTTACTGTCTCCCTCAACCCTGCTATACGTAGTGTGTAGATACATAAAAGCATTACGTGTACGTGTCATTTGAAAATTGTCAACTACAAGATATTCAATACTCTGTTAATATATGCAATGTATATATGAACTATAATATTACCTACTTATTTATTCCCGTTCGTTTCGTCTTTGCTTCGGATGGGAGTCTCCTTCCCTTTATCTCTAAGATATCTACTATTCTTTTTCCTGTCGCAGCACTTCCGTCTCACATTTCTTTGCATATCTCCTTTCCCACTTTGTAGTGTGGTATGACTATTTTGCAAAATAACTCTGCCAAATATTATTTTAAGTCCATTCACGTTCTACTGGTTCTACTACCACATAGCCACTATATATGCCTACTTGTTTTTGAATACGTATACACATTACCTACATTGCTTCTTTCTTCCCCGCCATACTCAGCAAAAACTCAATTCTTTACACATCAAAGCACCAACTTCATTTTTGGTGAATATCATTCCGAGACAAGGGAGCTTTTTCTGGTGCATCACAGGAATTTTTAGAAGTATGGAAGATGGAGCAGACTGGAAATGGAATGATATGTATGACACATTGACAACTTTTGTTCCAGTTCACTTTGAGAGTGCCTTGGTGGGGAATAATAAATTTATGGCTGTTGTAACTCAAAGATACTTGCTTGGTACTTTATTCCCATTGATAGAGACAGATTAACTGGGTACTCTAGAGATGAGTTTGACTGCGATTTTCCTAACCTCAATAAATGTAGGTTCGGGGCCAAACCTTAGAATATCTATAAGGTATATTTAGTAAGTAACTGTAACATTGAATTCGGTATCAGTATTAAATTTCCCTAGGAAAATCCCTTTTAATGGAGGCAAACTTAGCTTGATACCCATTAGCTTCAGCGAAACCGAATGCATACTAAGAATTTTTCGATCCTAATCGGAAATCCAATGAAAAACTTCCAGACAATGTTTACCGCATTTTATTAAGAGAAATGTGATGAAAGGAAAATCCAAAGCTTATGTAATTATTTAATTAATCTGTAAAATAGTGTATAAGTTGCTTTGACACGTACATGTAGGACAGTGGGACAGTGGACAAAGCGGTTTAGCTTTGTAAAAGTAAAATTGCAAAAACCCTAATACTACTACGTATTCAAATTAATGCCTGCATATGCGGTGCCATTCCATAAATTCTTATAGTTACCTACTGTATGTCTATATTCCAGACTTGTAATAAAAACATACGACTTTTAGTAGGCACATAAATCTTTTAGTGTGGAGCTTACAACTGACAAATGTTGAAATTTAGATCCATTCGACCTTGAAAGGATACGGATTAATTAATTTGCGTCACTAATCTTACTTTACATATATTTTACTTTTATCTTCCTTTCCAAATCTAATTCCGACCCTGAAATAGTATTAAAACATTTACCATGCTCCTGGCACTTAATTATGCTTTGCTCCTTCCTTCAGCATTTCTGTAATTGATCAGGAGTGTAGAAATATCATTTGAAACATATGTTATTCCACCCATATAGTGCAGAATCCTGTTGGACACTTGCCAAAACCTTAAGGATTAAACTAAAGCTTATAATCACCTTTTAGCTAAAACATTTGGCTTGTCTACTTTTTATTAAACAATAACTTTTTCTTGTAAAAATGGGAACATTTTCCAGGTACACTAACGAAAGAATGTTGCTTTTTTGTTATTAGGTTGGAGGAGAAGACGTACTCGTTATGGGGTTACATAGCCAACCATATTAATGAATACCTCAACCCACTTTACAAGCCTGACAGCAATATGGGCTTTCTCCAACCCAACATGGCTCCACAGACATTCAAGTAAGTGCAAAAACTGCTTCAAAATTATATCAAGGTGTGCCGTCATGCCATACTTTACATACCTCGGTTTCAAGCATTTAAGGAAAACACAGTTTTCATATTTACGTATTTCGTCAGAACATATAGTATGATATCATTTCCAAGCTTATATAATTATATAGTATATATATTACATGAACCTTAATTATAATGTCTGTAGTGTATGGGTTTGTAGCACTTCATAACTAAATACCAGCAAACTTGATGCAAAAAGCTCCTTTATTTAGGTACTATAATTTTACAATCCTTGTGCAGATCTCGTTATTTACCTGTGTGTGTGTGTGTGTGTTAGTAGGAGGTCATATTAGCTATTGATTAGCATAATAAGAACACCGCTCAATCCTCAG
>JAQFYC010003209.1:0-21705 GCA_034694165.1 Tomocerus mixtus | reverse complement strand
TAAGGGTGCACTCGATCAGTAGCATTGGAGGAAAAATTGAAATTCGAAATTTCTTTAGCCATTCGGTCACTTCTGGGATCGGGCAGCCAATGTTGAATTTTGTCTTCATAAGGGTGCACTCGATCAGTAGCATTGGAGGAAAAATTGAAATTCGAAATTTCTTTAGCCATTCGGTCACTTCTGGGTTCCAATATTTGTTGCGACTCGCCGTATAAAGTTTTACAAAGGTTTACATCCTTCCAATATGACTTCTATATATATAATAAAAACATTTATTATCATTTATATTATGCGATACACAAATATTATTAAATCTAGATATGCTAAGTGCATTATCATAAGATATTCGCTGGGAGTAAGTTATTAATAATTATTCACCTTCGATACGGGAGCAGATGCAATTGCTTTTATTAATAAAAATAATTAAATTGATTACTTTTTATTTATCAAACAGTAAATACAGTATTTATAATTGTTTCTGGTAAGTTATAAATATGTTGACTTACTGCCACTGTTGTCAAAAACGGCAATAGCAGGTTTGTCAAATTCCTTTGACTTGGAACTTCCATCTCCATCCTTGTCAACGTCAACATTAGCCTGTATGACGGTTTCGTCCATTTCACGCCAAGTATAAAATGGTGTTTGCATTTTCTTTCGTAGAGGAACTTCTTCGCGTAATATTTCTCCAATATCAGAATCACTCGTTCGGCGGTTCTTTAAAAAAACAATCTTTTTTATGACACTATCCTGACAAAACAGCTGATTAAATAATAATAAATGCAATCACGTTAACAAAATATATTATTATGAAAGTTAATTACCAGATTGGATATGAAGACAATAATAAAGATGCGGCTGCGGTGCTAGAGAATGTATATGGAACTGTAATTTCAAAAAAGCCACCACGGAACTCTAAGCGCAGAATTCGCAGATAAAGGCTCTTACCAACTGCACCTGACCCACTTTCTCACTCAAACCTCTCAATTCTCAAATACACCTGACACACTTTCTCACTCAAACCTCTCAATTCTCAAATCGCCCCGACCCACATTCTCACTCAATCCTCTCATTTCTCAAATACATCTGACCCATCTTCTCACTCAATCCTCTCTTTTCTCAAATACACCTGACACACTTTCTCACTCAAACCTCTCAATTCTCAAGTCGCCCCGACCCACACTCTCACTCTTTACTCTCAATTTTCAAATGCACCCAACCTATCTTCTCACTCAATCCTCTCAATTCTCAATGAAATTGAGAATTGAGAAGCATGTCACGTGGTATTTTCACCGTTCAATTGAGCGAAGAGTGAGAGGCTTCGACCTCTGAAGCCAGCACAAAGGTAAAAATTGGACTCAATTTTGCCATCGTATCAATAAACAAACAGAGTAAACATCTATACTTTTTGAAATATAATTTTTATATTCTATTTAAAATGGTATTATTAACTTTTATAGCAATGTCCAAATATTTGTCTCAGCTTTATAGCTTCCCGAATTAAAGAAGTATAATAATCTAGGGGAAAATACATTTATTGGTGTACACACTGACTTCAAAAGACAAAAACGTTTGTTAAATTATTTTATAGGTATAGTAAATTAAAAGTAGCAATGAGTATTACTTATTTGGAGAGAATAGATGATAGCTTAACATTAAAACGGAATCCTTAATTACAGATACAAAGTGCACTACTACGAAATTGAAAAAAGGAACTCAGACAAAATTCTGTCAGTAAATGATTATTCGTATGTTATGTGAGGCTGCGCTAGTTCAATAAACCAATCGTCAGTTCTAATGCTTGTAATCTAGTGTCTCCCTTGCTGATATGTAGTATGTCATTAAGGCATTCAGGAGAAATTAATATATAGTACAACTGTAAGTACGCCACAATGCCAACCTAATACAGGGTATTAAATTAAAACATGTCTCACAAATATTTGCAATTAAGAATGTCCTAAAACTCACAAGTAGGGTAAATGGAAATAATGTGTCATTACTTGTGTTTGATTTTCATATTAATCTACGTTAAGTATCTAAAATGAAATTCTAAATTATGCACTAGTATATAGGACTGGTATATATATAGTCAAAATATGCAAAATTTGGTAAATGGTTGGCGTGACTTGTTAGCTACAGTACAACACCTTATTACTTAAAGTAAATACATCTCACGTTTCGTTTACATTTCCCATTGCACTCTATCTAAATTAATAGTTTACGAAATTCGTAAGAATTTGTTTGCATTCCTATTTGAATAGCTCTAATTACAATTTTAACTTCACTTTCGATAAGATTTAGAATATCTACAATAAAACCAGATTAATTTCAGAAAACAACATTTCAGATAGAGAAATTCTTCTATTTAATTATTGCATACAGATAAATAGAGAAAAATAATCGTTCTATTAGTTAATTAAATATCGAGTGCAAAAATGCTATTAAAAAGCAAAGTGATAGTAACAGTAAACTAAATGCTTTTGGCCAATGTATTTTGTTTTAGCCTGAAGCTAAACTGCAAGTGCGCGAACAGGGAGGTTGTTTTCCATAAACAAACTTTATAGTAAAATAAAATCTCGTCCCACGTAGAAATGTTGTTCGCTGCTATAATTAGTTTAAATAAAATGAAATATTACAAATTGTAAATACAAAATGAAAGAAATATTATTAACTCAGGTTGACAACCGTCAGTGTTTAATTTGTAAGTTATCGTTTCAAAATATTGTGCCACCTGCTGATTCAAACTGGAATAGCATTACCAGCGTGTGTTTAGCATATTTATCTCCGGAGTTATTGAGTGAAGATATTTTCGAAAATATTGATCTGATACCCCAGAGCTCATTGACATTGTTCTGCCCAGAGTGTCTTCAGGGAGTTCACACTCTAATAGAATTGAACAACAACCTTTTAAATATCCAACAAGAAATTCTCAATTTCGTTGATTTGTTTTCCAGAGAAGCATTTAGTCGAAGAAACATAATCGAAGTTAAACCAGAAGAGGAATATGAGGGTTCAAACTTTAGTGGAATACAATGTTTAATATTTCCAGAGGATGAAATATTTGATGATGAGACAGATTACGACTTACAAGATTCGAATTCTATTGAACCCTACGACGACAATGCAGGGACAACGGAAAGCAATCAATTATGCGCTTCGGTTTCGCAGCCATCAATGAAAACTATTCCCCTAAAAGAATTGTCTATTTGCCTTGAGAGTAAGACACAAAATTATTTAATTAATAATATCATCTCTGCATTATGCTATATTTATACATCAATTAATTACAAATAATAAAATTCGAAATATACAACTGTTGTTGATGTATCCCTAGGAATTGACAGTATTAAAGGACCTATGCTTAATATCAACTCAAATATAGCAGATAGCGATGATAATGGCAATTTTACGATTACTGACTACGACGAACCAGAAGATGTAGAGGAAGAATTGTCAAATGCTCCTACAAAATTAAATGAACTAACAGAAATTAAAACAAAACAAAATGTGCTTTATGACTTGTGTAAAGTTAAAGAGTTTCGCCTCGTTCTGGAAAGTATGTCGTAAATATATTTAATCCAGAAATATAGCAAATACAAATATAATTTGCTTTTTGACCTTTTAAGGTATTTAATAACGATGTTTTGTCACAGGAATACAAGTAAATAATGCAGTAAACGATGACATAGACGGAAACTATATGATTCCGCCTGCTATCTGTAATTTATCTGAAGCGTATAGTGAAGACCTGATTGAGGAAAAGTTGGAGGTAAAAGTAGAAATACTTGGAGAAAGTTTGAAAATCGAAATCAATGAAATTGAGCTGTAAGCATTTTTTTCTTCTTAATACTCGAGTAACATCAAAAACCAGTTTCTTTAAATGTTTTTGGTATATAAATTTCAAAATTATTCCAAAATCAGGTCGGACAATCAATGTGATGAAGATGGAGGAACACTCGAAAATTACGACGGTGACCGTAATGACGATGACGACAAAATTGACAAGTCTCATGTTTTGAGATCATCAGAACCCGAAATATTAACCCGCTCATTTGATTTAGAAACTGACGGACATCCGGATAACAGATTTGTAAAAGGTACACTTTATATGATATTATATATAATCGAATACTTTCGCAAATAAACATGTACACAACCTTTGGTTTAGCTTTAATGGTCAAGTGGTCATTTAAAGGTTGCAATGCCTATATAAATTAAACCCATGACTTTAATCTACAGATAAAAGTAGCCATGTAGCCCCAGAGGAAGTTCCTGAATTGAGCCAAAGTGGGAGGAGAAAAAAACAGGCAGCATCAAAGGCAAACTCCAAAATGTTACACTTTTCAAAACTTGATAGCCAGCCAAAAAATGGCAAAACAATAGAGGAAGGAGATTTGTATGACGACGCTACAAAAGTAGAAATACTTAACGAAAGTTTGAAAATCGAAATCCATGAAATTGAGCTGTAAGCATTGTGTTTCTGAAAATGTCGATTAGAACGTAAAAAAGTCATTTAAATTCTCAAAAATGCATTTTAGAATTAAACATAGAATTTTTGCAATTATTGGGGTAAAAAATGCTATTTTAATTAACTTGGAATCGCTTATAATTTTAAACATCTATACTTTGACAGTTAAATGACTATAATGTAATGTATACCAAAAACAGATTGGACAATCAATGTGATAAAAATGAAGAAAGATTTGAGAAATACGAAGGTGACCAAAGTAACGACACAATTGATAGTAATTTTCATGGTACAAATTCATCAGGACCAGAAATGTTCACTCGCCCATTTGAACCTCAAGTTGAAGAAAATCTGGATTCCAGTGTTGAAGGTATAAGATTTTACAATTGCATCCTATTTTATTTACCTAAATATGTCGTGGGCGCAGATCACGCCAGGAACAGGGATAGGAGGATTTTCTTCTCTATTTTCGGAATAATAAACCAAGGTATCGATATCGATATGTAATTTTAGCTGATTTGGCACAGCAAACATACTAACTTGTTTACGGTAAAATATGGCTGGTTTACTAAGCTAAACATTGCATAATTATTTTAAAAGAGCTAAACATTATTCTCTATCAAAGTAACCGGAATTATATTGATAACTTTCCATGTTCATTTTAAGAAAACGAAGGATGGTATGTATACAGGACTCAAAATTTTAAGAAAACATGTGAATGTCCTTCCTTAGGAATATCTTTTACTGCGTTTTCAAAATATTAAAAATTGTCCTTTATTTTAGGTCTAGTTGTCTTTTAAAAATTTAATAGACCAATTTTAATGTTTATCTTTGACTTTATAGAAACTACGGCTAGCGGTAGCTATGCAGACACAGAAGGAGTTCCAGAATTCAGCAGGAGTGGGAGAAGGAAAAGAGTGGCAGCTGTAAAAGCAAACTCCAAAATATTACACTTTTCGAAACATGAAGGCCTGTCGAAAAATGGAAGAACAATGGAGAACGACGATTTGTATCTCGAAGAGAGTGAAGTCGACGATGACGAGTGTGATGACGATGACGACACTACGAGGTACTTCATTACATATGGTATATGTCTTAAAAGGAAATAAATATGTTGACGTTACAAACTGTTTAATTTCTGTTTTGCGTTTAAGCGAGAACGAGGAGATTGCTGTATTGAACGAAGATTCAAGTGAAAGTGATCAGCATAGGTTGGCTCGAAGCATAATATTTTTAACTTTACTACAATTTTTAGTATTTTACTTACAGTCAATTATTTATATATTTGTTCTTGAATAGCCAATCTGAAGGCGGAAAAAAGCGGGTTACCAAACATCATAGAAAAATACATAAACGTACATCCCTACAACAATGCGAAATTTGTTTGAAAAGGTTTTCCTCGCCAAGGGACTTGGAGGTGCACTTTAGTATTCATGAGAAAGAGGAGCCTTACAAATGCCAAGTTTGCCATGAAAGTTTTGGCAAATATAGTAAAAATTTCCAAAGACATATACGTGGGTCGCAGTGTCTTGTAAATGGGGGTAACATGGAGGCTAAGAAATATAAGTGCACAAATTGCGAGGAATCGTTCAACGCTCAATACCTGTTATTAAGACATCGTGCTGTGACACACAAAAAACGGTGTGAACTATGTGGTACGAAAGCGAGATGTACCCTCTGGAATTATGATCATTTTCTCCAACACACTGGAGAAGTGGCATGCGCCTGCGACATTTGTGGAAAACCCCTGTTTAGATTTAAAGAACTAGAATTACACCGCCTGTCTCATACCGGAACAGTATTCGAATTATTTGAATGCATTCATAGTGGCTGCAAAAAAGGGTATAAAGAAGAAAAATCCTTACTAAACCATGTTAAAATACATCATTCGACCGCCCCAAGAAATAATTTTAAACGGCAAGAATCAATCGGACCGAAAATGGCTGTTGTTAACGTTGAGGAATTGCACTCTGCACAAGAAATTTCACCTGAGTGTCCAGTTTGCAACCAAAAATTCCAAAATTTACAGGCATATGTAATTCATATGCGAGATTCTCTCTGTGCCCTAATACCTAATGAAGGCAAAACTGTAAAGGAAGACTTCAAATGCTCCAAATGTTCAACAAAATTCAAAGCGAAATATCTTTTAATGCGCCATAATGTAAATAAACACAAAACAAAGTGCGAGGGTTGTCAAAAAATGTTAAAGCCGCATGTGGCAGGTAAATATGACCATTTTGTCAAACATACAGGCGAAATTCCCTGCTATTGTGACATTTGTGGGAAACCAATGAAATTATTTTCCGAATTTAGAAGCCATCGACTGTCACACAGTGTAAGGCAATTAATAAGTTGTGAATATGAAGACTGCCAGAAAGAATTTAAAACCAACGAAGGATATCGCAATCATTTATTCGTCGATCATGGTGATTGCAAAGGGAAGGAGGCGTTTAAATGTGCAATTTGTGAAAGGAACTTCTCACGAAATTCCTACTTAAAGTACCACATAAAAATAAGCCATTCGGGAAAAAAGCAGCCCAAACATAAATGTACAGTTTGCGAAATGTTACTCACAACACCCAGTGGTCTACGATTGCATATGCAAAGGCACACGGGGTATCCATGTGCACTGTGCGACATAAAGTTTACCTCAGGAAAACTGCTGAGGGCGCATGCTAATTTTGCACATTGGAAAAAGCCAAGAAAATATTCTTGCGACGTTTGTGGCAAAAATTTGATCAATCGTCATTCTAAAGAAGATCACATGCGACTCCACACGGGAGAAAAGCCATTTCAATGTGAGACCTGTGGCGAATGCTTCCCTTCTGCAGGACATTTAAACAATCATACACCAAAACATGAAGGGAAAACCTTTTTGTGCCACATTTGTAGCAAATCCTTCTTTGGCAAAGGGGAGTTAAAACTGCATATTTTGTCCCACTCGTCCGATAAAAAGCACAAATGCGACGTGTGTGATAAACGTTTCCTTCATTTCGGAAATTTTAGGACACATATGAAGACACACACAGGGGAGAAACCATATCAGGTAATTTTCTATTTACAGAAGCTACAGTTACGCTAATGTGTATCTAAATGTAAACTACTTAGCAACTAACTCATGAAAAATATACGATAAGAATATAAGAATATTGGGATTATTATTATTTATATGTTTTTAAATAGTGCCATCAATGTGGAAAATCTTTCAGTCGCTCCGACAATTTTAACAACCATGTTAAAATGCATATGAAGGACAAACAAGGCCCACACAAATGCGAAAAATGTGGGGACAGCTTTGCGAACAAGAAAAATCTTTCCGCCCACATAAAAGGTTTGCACAATTCAACTGTTACTCCAAAAAAGGCCAAATTAAACGACGAACAAGAATCCGACGCACATTCTTCGGCAGATGACGAGTATTATGATGAAGATATGAGCAGCTAGAAAAATTACATCCTACGCCTAATGGAAGCAAGAATTACTACCAAGACTACTTGTAAAATAATTTCATTGCTAGCAAACCACCGTAATTGTATATTTTCGTTACCAAAGCTATTTTACCACGGACCCTGTTTCGTTTTTATGACGTTTAAGCTCTTTTTTTAGAAAGCATGAATGCATTTTTTATTTTACGTATTATTTGATATGGGCTTTTACTCACTGACTCGTTTTTATTCATATTTCACTAGAGATTTATTAGGTGCTTAGCTGATTTACATGTAAATACACATTATGTTACATTTACTTCGCCATTATATAATTTGGATCATTTTTATCTGGTTTGGAGAGCTTGGGAGTAAATGCCGCCTCCTTTCTGGGGAGGGATTGGAGAGCGTCCCCTTAGCAGTCTGATTTCTCTTGGAACTTGTGCAATAGTTATAAGCACGCTTTATAGTGAGTCCTAGTCCAAATATACAGTATTGAATATATTCTATTTTTGTTTACCAGACTAGATTTATAATACTAATCTCCAAGCTACTTTAACTGTACGTATACTTTGTATAGTATAGTCAGATATATATAAATAGGATTGTTTGTTAGATAATCTTGTTACGTATTATTAAAATGCCTTGAAATTATATACTTGTTTAATTAGTAGCGCCTTTTTTATTCTTTATAAATTCATAATTCTCCATAACAGTCTGTGCACGGCACATTACATAATCCACTCGCCAAGTGACGTCACATGCTCCAATATCAACCAAAACCTTGAGATAAGCCATTATGCCCTTTCTTTTCATTTTACATGCATCTATTATCCTATCCTTGGTTTATAAATAAGCATCTGCGTAACATCCCGTTCTCTTAATTCAGAAGGTCCTTGTAAAACCAAAATTAATTTGTTTAGGGGGAATGATATTTTTTTTTAAATAATTATAGTATAGTAAACATACAGAGTTGGGCAATTAAAACAGGACGGGCGCTTTACATGCAGTTTTATAAAAGCTGCCACAGTGACCTAACTACTGATTAGTAACACGACATTTTATGCACCATTCGAAAGTTCAACTTAATACAATTCAATTAAACTTGGTTTCATCAAAATCGGTCTGTAGTTAATGGGTCAGAGGTCAGATTGAAAATAAAAAATCGAAAATCGCCGTTCTGTTTTAAGTGCCCAACTCTGTACTTCGACTAAAATTCCGCTTGTCTCATAATTTCTCTTTCTCTCTGCACATTCCGAAGTATAAAATAAAAGAACGTTACCACATAACATGTTTTCATCTGAGTTCGTCAAATCAATAGCTTTTTCTACAAAAGTTAAACCTACTATAAGATAATGTGAATAGGGGTATTTGTCTAAAGGATCTACCTTACGGTTACTACGATTATCTTAGGTCGAAGCCGGAGATGCCTACCTACAAATAAATACAGAAAATAATAGCTATAGTAAATGGGTCGATGTTGTTCCTTAATTGTCGTGAAGTAAACTTTAGAATGATAATGATGTCGATTAAGCGTTAAAGCGTTCAAGTGCATTTCATTCAATTACTAATGACAATTTCTCTCCTGTATATGTTTGTAATTTGTCTCTCTTGCTCAATGACTGTTAGTAAACGAAACACCACCAGTAGCAATATTATTTTCTGTGTAGGTTTAGGTGCAACGAACGAGAAATTCATGCTATGTGTTAATTTTTATTAATCTATTCTTATTATACCAGTAGATACTAACGAATTTATATTTAGGATGTCTTAAACTCTTGCTAAATTTTATAATTTTTTAATATTAACTTTTATATTTAACGGAGGTGTAGGTATATTTTTGTATTGCTAATATTTGTGTTTTTCTGAAACTTCATAGTAAATAAATACTTAGGTAGGTAGTAGAGTCTATCTAGATGAGATGTCATACTGGAAAACATTAGTTTTGGCAAGTGCTGATGGTTATAATTTGCCCCGTGTAAAATACTACGATTTTATTATTGGTATTGAATTCCAATACTCTTTGCTTAATATGGACTAACTTGTACCGAAATTTTTTTGTCGCAATTAACATTCGTTTTGAATATTCAGAAATAATATTTAGTACATTAAAGCTTTAAAAATATTTTGCAACAATTACCATTACAATTTTTATAATTTGTTGCTGTGATAGTTGGAGCAGGAGCTGCTGGATGCATTCTTGCCCGACGATTATCGGATAACCCTAACGTGAAAGTTCTTGTGCTAGAAATTGGAGGAAATCCGCCACCTCACACTGAAATACCAGTTTACACTGTATTCGACAGTTTCTACACAAAAAGTCAAGTATTACATTTGACTACCAAAGCGTGCCTCAAAAATATGCCAACAACACTGTAACTATAATAAATGGTACTTAAGCTATAGAGAATACTAATTTATAATATTTTATTTCAGAAATTCTAAACGACGCAGGGATAGATTGTGGTAAGTAACCGAAAATCCCAATGTCATAGGTCAAATACGAAAAAACATTTCATTTAGACAAAGTCAAAGTACGATAATTATCACACACTTATGACTTCTCGGGTTAATAATTCCTTGAAATACCGTACGCAATTAATGAACTGAACATGGTACTCCCGGACTTTTTCCTAATAGTACGCATAAACTACATTAACTATGTACACCAACTTAAACAGTCTAAATTGTTTGATAAAATATGTGTAATTAATAGGACACGTATATTATGAGTTTGATTGCTTAGTTAGTTAGTTTAGCATAGCGAGATATTCATTTATTCTGGTTGACCAATCTTTACTGATAATCATTTTGTAACTTTCAGTAAATCTTACTGTCCTCCGTGGTTTTAATAGTTTTGTGTATAGTTACATCTAAGTTACATCTAAACAGTTGTCTAACTTCATTGACATCTGCCAGCAGAGAGCTTTATCTAAATTGTCATTGTGTCTACGTTTACGTGGACATCGTAGCATTTTAATGAGTTTATACCGGAAATGTAATTACTATTTTACATACAGGTAGCAACTCAAAGTATTCACTTCATGTTTACCTACTTGTACCAAAGTACTATGTAAGAATGATACAAAAGACACGCAATGCAAAATAGATTACCTATTATTATTTTGGTCGAATTAAACAAAAAAAAACTTGTTTTGTATTGTTCTATGTTTTGATATTAATGCTGAACGTAATCAAGAATTTAAATTCATTAGCACTGATACGCATAACAAGGTATAAACAATTGCAAGCATATTTGATATTTAATTAGTGGTTTAAAAATAGAAACCTTTAGTGGATATGCATTTCCATATAAATAAATCATAAACATATTTAGCATAACCATAATGTTTTAGATGAACTTAATTGTACTCGATGATCAGATATATATTGTGTATTATAGAATGTAGTATGGAATGAAGATCGAGGTTCGGAATGAGATAAAAATTCAGTTCATTTGCAAGTATTGTTAGTTCTTGTATGTAGACTTGCCTTGCCATACTTGTTCATTAATTATAGTAAGTACATCGTAATATCCACAGAACAACAAAATGGTAATTAATAGAAGTAAAAAGGAAACGTTAATTTTACATCTTCTTTTGCAACTAGGTGCTGTCGTATTAGGCAAAACCATATGTAAGTGTACACCACATATTATTGAGTTTACACGTATTTTTAAAGTGTAATTTGTTGATATCTACTTTAACGTATCGGTGGAATGTGAACCCCACTTTTGGTATTTAGTTTCTTGATAGAAAAGGACAACTTATTATTAAAAACAGTTCTGGATGTTTTTGCATCAGTAGGTATCATAATATAGAGCTGAAATGCTGCAATTTTGTTATTTTGTATAAATATATTTTGTATAAAGTGGACTTCACATTCGGCCAATGCTGTAATATATTACAACCCCATTTAAAATATAGAACATTTATTTGACAGCGTCCAGAGAGGTACCAATTGACAGAAGGATAAACTCGCGCGGCTTGTTATTAATTCGAGAATTCGAAGGCTTCAATCCTTACATTATCGAAGACCCATATACAGTAAATGATAATTAATTAAAATTTATTTATTGTATTAGTAACATGGTCCACTAGGTACATAATTATTTATGTGTGTTACCATTAGGGAAGAAGAATCATTGGTTATGGACATAACTGTAACACAACTTGGAAAAAGTGTACAAACTTGAGGCCTCCCATCACTGGGCATCAGGCCAATATACTTCTTCGTGGAGACCTCCAACCCTTTGAAAATTGTATTACAAAATACACTTCAAATCAAAATCTTACAAACGATCAGTTTTCTGCCTTAGTGTCTTTTGCCTTTAGTAGTGGAAAAAGTTGTGAGAAAATTGCGACTTCGCGACTCATTAAAGCAGCAAACACTGGAGACTTCCCAGAGGTGGCAAAATATTTTGAAAAACTAGTTTCATTTGAAGTGACAATACAGAAGCGACGAAAAGCAGAGCGGGCACTTTTTTGCATGGGTGACGATACTGATGTAGCAACGCAAGTTGAAACAATCTGCTAGTTTTACGAAAATGATCATTCGTTCAGTTTCGTGATGAATATAGTTAATAATAAACTTATCTACCCAACTACCTATATACCTACTTTACTAGTGTCATTTCTCATTAAAGAATTATAAGTAAAACCAGTATTGGTATGCTTACATATTATTATAATTACTTATGTATGGGTAATATTAATTTTTCTTTCGTAAAACGAGATTAGGTGAGGATGTTCTTGTTGAACCACGTTATGATTAAAACAAAAATTAAATTTTGAAATAAACACCAATATTTATTTGACCTTCATCCGTATCAAAATCAAAAACCATTGCGAAATTACTGTACTTACTAACTTCAGTCTCTATAATTTATACAACGGATTTAAATAGTTGCCTTTCTCATCAGTAATACAAAAATTGACTGCTTTATTTGGGCAACTGATATTGTGCTGAAGAGTAAACAAGTAAATTTTGTGAGACTTTTTCATCCAGGAACTTCTGTAATTCTTCTAAACTGCATTCTACAGTAGCAAAGAGCTTTAGCATAGAGTGAATTCTAGCTAACGGCAAGGACTCTAAATTAGTCAACATCCCCTCTATGTAGGACCAGAACATCTAAATAAAAATAATTATTAATTAACATGTGTTGCCTTTCTCTTCCTAACGCTATACTTATTCTTTTTATGGGATATCAATTCTACAAACCTGTAATTCCGTCTCTCGTTGCGTGGAAGTAGATGTCATTGGACTGTCGGCATCCACCTCTTCAAGGTACTTGTTAGGGGCGACTCCAGTTGCAGGGTTTGCTTCACTGAATCCTTCGTGAAGAGAGTACACATCATCCCCATTATGAACAATCACGCCCTTAAAATCAAAATCCACTAAATTATTTTAAATCGACGATCTCAGACCTATTTTGCAGGGCAAACCATCCAAAAAATTCAAATGTCAATTAACTCTACCTTAGAAATCCAGAAACTAATTTTTTGTTTTAAATTCGAGTCAGAAATTCCAGTTGCGGTTGAAAGATCAGCCAAAGTCCAGGTACCTATCAAAAGTCAATTCGAATTGTGAAAAGAATCATCTTTAAATTTGGAATTTCTGCTATATATACTACTTGTTTCTTATTTCATTGACTTTTAATAACAAGTAAAGAATTGCACCATTATAGCCATTAGCGTAGAGTAGAAGTAAGTCTAAGTAAATCACAGAGCATTATTGCTATGTAAAAGTTTGCTCCAGTTCCCCACAATGTATTTACCTATGTAATTAATGTACTAATTAAGTATGGTGGCTCCTATTTCCACATCTAACAACTATAAATATATAAAACACCTTGCCCCACTCTTTCTGTACAAAAACTGCGTAAAGAGTATCGACAGACATCAGCAAATGAACGACTTACATGTTTCTTGAAAATGCCAAATTATGGTCGCCTGAGCAGGACTGACAACAAGACTGACAGTGCTGTCCAAATGATCCAATTCGATTTCCACATTGCCGATATGCTTTTGCCATTCTAAGGTCCGATTCCCTTTAATCATTTCGAAGGCCTTGGTATACTTTTCTAATGCTTCTGATATTGGCTTCGGCAATTCCAATGTTTCGTTTTTGAAAGGAGGCCAAAACTGGGCGGACACAACTAACCCCGTCACGCTAATTTCCTATTAAATATTTCACGAGTGGTATTAGTCAAACTATTAGTGATTTTTAGTCTACATACACAAAATGTATAAAGATCTACGATTTAAATAGTTCATCGTTTACCTGATCTTGTAAAACAGCACCTTCGTCTTCGTAAAATCGTGTATTTAGTCGCTGAGAATCTGAAACATCTTTCAGCATTACTTCGCATTTTTGTAAATCCGATTCCCCAAATCTGAAATTGACAAGCAGATAAGAAGAGGTTGCAATTAGGTTTAAAAACAAATTAATAATTTACTAATTTAGTAGTTTCATGAACAATCGAGAGTGCATATTAATCGTATAAAACTCATTAATCTATTGACAAAACCAATTAAAAAATATTCTGATTGGCAAAGAAAGCCAATTCAAATAAAACAATCCCAAGTGCTACTAACTAATTATAATGCGTCCTTTCTATCAGCCTGAAACATATTGTTTGCTTAATATTATTTCAGCATTAATAAATTGCATTAAGTTAGCCTCCTTTACTTATAAATATTGTTTACAATACCATTTTTCATAATTTACTAATTATAAGGAAACTATGAATACCGTAATTTTAGAAGTTCGAGACACTTAATTTCTCGTGTAATAGAACCAGGCTTAGGCATTCGTAAAAGTCTATCAGCAAGCAGAGCTCGATATTCATCAATAAATAAAGTTTTAGAGCCGTAGATGGATACAAGAGCTTGAATCAAGTCTGATTTCCGTAAGTTGTGCTTATCCTTGGGAACATCAATAGGATCTGCAGGTAATAAATTAAATGGCAATTAAATTAGCTATATATTGTAGGCACATCAAATGCAACAAAATGGTATCCATTAATAGGAAGTAAACAGTAATAATTCACCTGGGTCCCAAGATTTCCAATTTTCTAGATTTGGTCGAGTTTTTCTGTCGGCATATGCCGGATTTCTAGAGAGTTCCTCCGCTAAATCTCCAGATTCCTCAGTTAAGCTAACAAGTATAACTCGCACGGTTTCATCTCGGTGTTTCAAATACTCTCTGGCAAACAATTGTTCGGAAAAATTAATTTGATTAGCATAATAAATACAACACAACGGTTTCCTAGTTAAGTTATAATTATTTAAGTGAATTACTTAATAGCATTGTTTTAAATATTCCAAAGTACAGCTTACCTTACAGGCGGTGTAACTAATTGAACTAGAATTCCAGTCGGATCAACAAATTTTAAAGCTCTCACAGTGGCAACATAAGCATCCAAAACATCTGATGTGTTCACGCCAGCATTTAACAATCTTCTTTCTAAAGCTCCCTTCAGTTTTGAAACAAGATCACTCCGAAGATTAACTTCTCTCATACATTTACGTAAATCGTCAAGCATTGGTTGAGATTCTGGAAATTCTGCAATGAAATAACAAAATATATTTATTATAAAATTCCCAACGATATGAAATATGCTTGAACACCACCAAATCCTAAATCATGGAATAATTCCCCATTCTACATATTACCTAGCAGTTAAATAATGTAACATTCCCAACATAATTGTATTTTACATTATAACCGCTGTTACCTAACTTTTTGCAAACTAAAATAGAAAACAGCGCAATACAAACAATACATTCTTTCTGGAAACCGGTAAAAAATAACTTTACCAAACTAGCTTACAAGCTTACCAATAATAACTGAAAAAAATTCGTCAATAATAGACTTTCCGTAGACTTCAAACAGCATAAGGGAAAATTCTTCTTCAATTCTTAGCTTTTCTCTAGTACAGTACGTTGTTGCAGGGTAATTAGGATTCGGATAAATTGCGTCTATCCAGGGCATGATTCTCTGCTTTAGCCACTACATTAAAAAAAATAAAAAACGTCAATTAGTGATTTGAATGACAAACAGAAAGAGATTAGTCATAAATTAAACATTTCACTGTAATAAATAAATAATATTGATATTCATTGTCATTAGCTCACTTTGAAAAGATCTCCTAAATGACTGACTTCATATTTGCCTAAGCAATGTTCACGAACTCGAACACCCATTTGTTTCTTGACAACAGTGTACACTCTTGGACCGGCGAGCTCATCCATGAGACCCAAACCTTGTAACGCCCTTTAGAAATAAATTCATGTTAATTTTTAAGATTTCAGATGACCTATCGTTTTATTAAAGCAAACATTACGTACTACTTACTTGTTCGCTTCAAGAAACAAATTTGTAATTTGCACGCAGGCACAAGGATTATTCGAGCAGTCTTCACACATCCCCGATTGGGGACCTTTACTGGGTAACATAACGTTTGTAATGCAACGAAATCCACAAGTGTAGAACATTTCAAATGTTTCATCCACAATGCTGACATTAGTTTCTTTTCTCTTGTCACTGCTCAAAATCAGTCCAGATATTGTTTTCGAAATGAAATGAAACGCGTTGAAGGTACGACCGCAATATTTTATCCGATCACAAGGACTGATTGTATTTTCGATAAGAGACATGAACTGGGACGCTGTGGTAGTAGCAGCTTCGCAAACTATTTCGAAGCCCGTCCATTCGTCGTTTCCGAGAGGAAGATTTTTTGGAAATGGGGACCAGAACAGGTCAGGTGCAACCGTTTTCGACCACTGAATGCATTTTTCAGCAGATGAGCTTGCAATCTTTTTCTGTAAGCAAGAGACGGTTAATCAATTATTGACGGTCAAAAAATACCAAATATTGTCACACATGGAACATCGAAAGAATATAAAATACAAAAAATACTTGAAAATCAAATATTATTACCGCTTCTGAGCTTTTTGTTGAAGTTTTCCCAGGAGTATCTCCCATTGTTGGATGCACAATGTAGGAAAAAAGCTGCGAAACTAAATTGGATCTTGTCGTATCAATTTCGAAAGTTCTTCGTTTGAAATAAATCGGTTGAGGCTTAGCGATCACCTGGGTGCTAGACCAAGGTATCAAATCTATCAACATGGAATCTTCCGGCTCAGAGCCACTGCTAGGACTTTGACTTTGATTGTCAAGGGCAGAAGAACTTCGTGTTGTTATCTGTCGAAGAGGTGACCCTGTTCCAACAGTTGGACTTTTTTTACTCGGACTCCCATCTTGATCACTGTTACTGCTTTTCACTCTATGAACTCTTTGACTTTGTCGGGGTGGGAACTTAGGACAACTTGACATCTGAGCCCCAATCGAGCTGGCAGGGAGAAATATCAATACCGGTTCCTTTTCTTTTACTGGAGTGGTTTCCTCCATTATGGTGTTGTAATCAATGTCAATAACAGTCAACTCTATTGACACAACAAACAACAAATGATGAATTTAAAACTTTCAGGTTTTTCTTACTACTTAGTCCTTAGTCCACTGTTGAATGTTCTTTGGTCAATCAGTAATCAATTGTTGCGTCGATTCACCTTTCCTCTCTTCGTCCTTGAAGTCTTGGCTTTCTGTATCTTGTATCTATCTGTTGACTTGTGGCAGCTTGAGCTTACTGTCCTAGATGTCTGTAAGAGTAAACAGGAAACTGTTAGTTAATCAGTAATTAATGTTAATTGTTGTTACATTTATAAATAATGTAGGAAGCTGTAGCTGTTGAAAATAATAGGAACTAGAACTTACTTTTGGTCATTGCTTGGATTACATTATTTCAGTTAACAGGTGACAGGAAGAGATGACAAAATTGTTTGTTGTGAATGCATTGAAATACGATTAACAATTAATGGTTGACAATAATGTCAATAACCTTTTCGACTCGTCCAGTGTTGAGTGTTGTGCATTATGTGCGTAATATTTTCAGTTTCAGAACTTTCTGTTGGAACTGCAAAAAGTGGAGACTCGCGCCCTCAAATCTTGGTGCACTGTGAACGGAATACATCAAGAGCTGTAGGTACATAAGACTATTTAAAACTAAAACTAATACGTGTGCCTGTGAACTGTATAATATAGTATATTATATAGAAATGCAGTGCAGCACCCATGTATACCGATGATGATGCGATGCGCGATGAGATGTCTTATCCCATTATGTCTTTATTGCAATACTACTCAATGATTATGATTAGCGTTTTAATTATCTTTTTTTTAATTGACAACAAAAATACCTATTGCAAAAGCGGTAAGTCAGCTGGCTAGTTTAGAATTGTTTGTTACAGAACAAGAACAAAATAAAAGTGATTTTGTGGTGGTTGCACATTTATGTACCTGTAATATGGCATATATCTCACGTTGCCTCCTGTTTTAAGTGGAGGCAGAACAAGAGCAGATAGCTATTTGTTACTGTGCATATTGCATAATATATCTAGGGCATTCTTCAGTTTCTTTAAGTTTGCATTTCAGTTTGCCACAATATGGACACGATTAAAATCACTGTATTATATACTGAAAACTGAAGAGTCGAACATATAATTCCAATTGCAACTTTTCACTATAGTGTCAATATCAATGTTTGTATTTACCAAACGAGAAGGGATTATGCTCTTCATTATAAAATGAAATACATACCATGAAAAAAATAATGTATTAATTAAGAACCTACTTATGACTTAACATTTTTAGCAATTTTATATTTTTGGGTGGGTATAAATTTTGATCGAGTTAGCCTGAGATTTTATATCCTAGTTGAGATCCATTTTAACCCACAACAATAACTATTACCTTTTCCATTAGATAACTTTTCCGAAAGAGTCTAAAAATTGTTTCAAAAGTGTTTTCTATATGCATATAAATATATTATAAGGGGTGCATAGCTTAAACCTTTACTTTGCTTATTTACTCATATCTAATTTATAAATAATTATTACATACTATTTGTATACGCACATAAGCACTTAAGTACAATACTCAACAAAATATGCATTTAATCATGAGGATGAGGATGCGTGTAAATTAAGCCTGATGTGGAGTTGTACAATATTTATGTAAAAACTAATTCCTCAGATGATTATCAGCAAAAAATTCAAGGCTATTTTTGTATGAAAGTGATTATAGAATGTTACGATCATATGGATCAATTCAATAGGTAGGTATTTAATCTGGCCTTCTACGTATAGGTAGCTACTACTTAGTACCTAGGTATGTACCTACACGATATAGCCGTGCTGTACTTGGGGATCGGATGGCTACATACTGGCAGCCGCAGCCTGTTGTACATATTATTATATTTACTATCATAGACAGTCAGTAAAACAGAGAACGTGTATTTTCTAAATATTGTGTAATAATTTGAAAATGTCTCCTAAGTATAAATTGATATATTTTCGGTTTATGGGAATTGTTGAACCTATACGGCTACTCTTTGCGTTGGCAGATGTGGAATACGAAGATGAGAGGATTCCTGAGAACGAATGGGAATCCGAAAAGAAAAGTGAGTGTCTAACTTTAAGAATCAAAGCAAAGTTATTATTCAAATAGATATAAATTATGTAATTAAAAGTTAATAAGCTTATCTATATTTATCTAGGAAATTAATTACTCTTAATTATTTCACTCAATAGAATAGATAATGGATGCATATCGGTTTATTTATTGTAATTGCAATGTAATGTTAAATAGAAATGCCATGGGGTTCTGTACCGGTTTTGATTGAAGATGACAAAGAACTATGTCAGTCCTTGGCAATTCTTCGCTACCTTGGACGAAAATTCGGCCGAGCTGGGTCCAATGATTTTGAAACTGCAAAATGCGACGAGTATGTTGATGCTATGAACGACATCAAAAATGGTAATCTATATAATTATGCATAATAGTGTATTGTTGAGCGAGCATGATCATGTAATATCGATGTTTCCGAAAAATACTCGGTTTATTAATGTCCAGCGTAGAAAGTATATTGAGTGAATAACATGCCGAATTACAATTTTCTTTTTTGAACAATATAGAGTGGGTGAAACATTTCTTTGAGAAAGATGAGATTAAGAAAGCCGAAATTGAGAAACGGTTAAAAGAGCAAGTCATGCCTTCGTTTTTGGAACGATTGACAAGAATTCTAAGAGAAAATAACAACGGAGTACTTGTCGGCGATGAGTTGACCTACGCTGACCTATACGTAGCTCATATGTTGAGCCGAACCTCAAGTGGATTGGAAAACTACCCGGAGATTGCCAAACATCGGGAAATTGTCTTCCAAAATCCAAGTATCAAAGCTTATATTGATAAGCGCCCAGTTACCACGATGTAGATGTGCATCGAAACCAAATATATTTTAATGTCATTTCTTAGTTTATTTTATTATATACGGAATACGGATTATGTAGTATTTCTAATATATAACCAAGCAAAAGGGAAATGATATTCTTTGCTTGTGGAATAAATAATTCATTCTTTAATTCGTATACATACAGTTGTTTTCTTCATATTGGTAAAGGGATACATATATGGGGAACGTGTTATCTTTGTTAATCAACTTCATAATTAATATTGAATTTTATTGAAACTGATCTTTCACCTAAACGTGATTTTACGTGAAAATCATGCCCAAAATATGGCCTAATTAGAGCGTTCTGGAATGGTATCCAGTTGTGCGTGCCATTGCAGAGTGCCTTTAACCCCAGGAGGGATATATTTGTATAGCTGAAATATTTACCGATTTACGCATAATGTAGTTAGATTTACTAATATGGGGTTCCCTGCCATTTGGCCTCTTAAAAGGTCACATTTCCTTGGCACATGTTTCATTATGACATGCTTCAATGCTTCCAGCAAAATAGGGCCGATATAATGTCAATTGGCACAGTCTGCACAATGGGACACTCAACCAGGAACCGTGTAATTATTAATTATTCTTTGAAATTGAATTGTAACGTAACTTCGAGCGTAACGCGTTTAATTGCTCAAATAAGAATCGTAAATTATGTATGTAACTAACCATTGCATTGGTAGAAAATTTTAACAAAGAAAGTAAGAAATAAATATTCTGCCTGAGTGGAATTCTCTAAAGGGAGTTTTTAAATTATGTACTGTTAAACACGTAAACAAATGACTCCGTTAGAAAAGATAACTGTCAGTAGCATTTAAAGGTACTCTAAATCCGTTTAGCAATCCACTTTTAGAAATGTTTGCACAGATATGTGCCAAAACAACGGGAGTGAAATCTCCATTCACCAAGACAAACAAAATTTCGGGGCTTAAGCCCAGAAATTCGAATTGATACCTTTTGATGTACGGTATCAGGTTGGGTTAGGACCCCACCCACCAAAAAATAACACCCTCTCAATCGACTCCAAATTGTCGAAACGAATAAATATGCAATGGCAATAAATATAATTTTTTTTTCAAATTACATTTTATAGCATAAATATATGCGTAAGTGAATGTGTATGTACCTATAAGCCCTATGTTGTAGTACTTGGCGGTATATACGGTATATACCATACATAGCGTACATAGAATGGAAATGTAAAGGTGTGCTGATTTATTGGCGGATTTATAAGATGATAAGTCTTATTTATTTTAAATCTTGATTGATTACATTATACTAGAACAGCTACAATAGTATTGACACTCAACGTAATGTATTTGACGTATTTCATAAAATATTACATTTCAATATCTAACAATTATTAAAGCGTACATTGAGTTTAAAATGTACACACTAAGAAATCTGGTTACTAAGGAAAGTAGTAACCGCCGCCATGCCTATTTTTTACCGGGAACCGCAGT
>JAQFYC010003208.1:0-21706 GCA_034694165.1 Tomocerus mixtus | reverse complement strand
AGGAAACAATATTTTTTGATAGCTACATTTCTAGACTCGCCCGTAGCTTCGCACGGGCTAAAATACTAGTAAATATAATAATATGTGTGTATGTTGTAGGTCCACAATATCTCCAAAGTCGAATAATAGTTTTTATTCGCAATCCCGGGCATACTAGCTTGTTTTGCTTTTAGCGAACATTAATTAATGTAGAGCGTTAAAAGACTAATAATTATCGCTTATGCAATCACAATGTCTGTCCATGCGTGCTTGAGCCCGTTATCACTAAATTCCCAAAGATTATGACACTTTGTACACACTTTGTCCTGATTTTTCTTTATTTGTATGTTAATAGAACGGGAAATATTGTGCTACTAAATATAAAATGTTCTGTTTCTAGTAAATAAAGGCAATAAATCCGCAACGCATACTCCCTAATGAAATCAATTTGCTTTTGGGACTATTTTGGATTAGTAGGTACGTAATCCATCATTAAAGTATCATTAAAGTAACACAAGGAATCTGTAGCTGACAAGCAATTTCTTTGATTTTTCTTTAAAAGTCAAAGATTGGCACAGATGAATCATCTGCTTATAGTAGGTCCGATGGTGCTTTGGGCCTACGACAGGTGTATGTAGTAATACTGATACTTTAGTTAAGCATTGATTATTTATGACAGACTTGACTCACGTTGATGTTTTCTTGCTCCAGAGGCATCTCATTATACGTTTACTGGTTCAGTTGATTTAGTGCTTAGATGAGGATAGGAAGGAGGGGAGGGATGTTACTTATTGTTAGCATACGCCACAAAACTACATCACATATCTAACTAAGCAACTAAGTCAGTTAAGTACACTTGGCAATAAATAAGTCGCCGCAGCTACGAAGAGTTGAATTATGTTGTCTACTATTTCCATATTTTTCCTGTAAATACTGCATCCACTTTGGCTTTAGCTTCAACTCACTCCACTACATAATAGGTACATGCCGCTTTACTTAACTGACAGTAATGTAATGTAAGTATCGTTACCTACTTAAGTTTCTTGGTGACATTATGAGTTAGCCCAATTTGAATTTAAAGATAGGTCGGGAAACTGGGAAGCATTCTGCTCCAGATTCCTTCCTAATCTTTTAATACTAATACTAATGCCCAATACTGAAACTGACGACATTGTAATTTATGTAGATTTATGTACATACATATACATGCACAGCTTGCTTTTCCTTCCTTAGCATTTTAATTTATACTGAGTTGAGTTGAGCGAGGAAACCTACATATTATGTACAATGCATTGTAAATCTGTATTTATATATAAGAGACCGGCGGATAATGTAGTGAATTGAATAAAAATTCAGCCGCTAACATATGTTTATAGTTAGTATGGTCTGTATCCGTAGCCAATTCGAAGATTTACGATAGTAAAATGAATGTCAGAAGAGTATTTGGAATTCTTTAATTATCAGTATATAATAGAACGTTTACATGAATGGAAGGGATCCGACTGCTAGCTAATATTCTAAAAGTACCTTACATCCTCCTATTGAAATATTACCATCTCCTCCGATTATTATAGATCTTCTGCCGTAAGACTCGATATTTGCATAACGTTATGAATAGATACACACTAATTTTACTAAATAGTTTAAAGCGTATAAATAGTTTTACTGTTCCTATATATAAATTATGGGTGTCCAAGGCCCGTGTGTGCCTATATAACTATGACTATAAGTAGGTTAGGTGCAAAATTTTTAACAACTCTCTGGCTATTTTCTGCTTTTTAATAAACTATTGACTATGCTAGGCATTTCCAGAATTGCAACACAAACTTTGCATATGCATTCGCTTGAAGAAGTACGTTTATAGGAGATTAAAAGAGAAATTGTTATACTTAGGTATCTACAATATTGTAAGATCACATTAAGTACATACCATAAATGTAAGGCTAAATATCGTGTAAATACATACATATAGTGATTAATTTGACTTTGACTACCTTACCTGCTTATTTTATTACGATTAATTATGGTTTTGATAAATCGCATGCCGTAAAATTAATGATTAATTGTATTTATAAGAATAAAAATGAAAGACATTCTGCATCAATGGAACCGCACAATTGCATTAATTGCTAATCGTATACAATGTGGGTCCTAAACTCCTAAAGCAGGTATTAAATAGTACGAGTGAGTACCTGGGCACAATTTCCGAATAACATTCTGCTACTACTCTATACTCTATGCTAATTATTAACTACAATACAATGGTATATGATGCGAAGCTGAATAGGCAGTATTGCTTACATTTAGTATACATATACATACGTCTCATTTCACTGTTAACTGATAAAGTAAGAGATATTTATCAGTAGAATGCTGACGAGTTAAGAGTCTGTAGAAATCATAAGCCCCAGTCACATGGGAGTCGTTGATTATGTCGAATACTAAAACAGAACAGAAATGCAAAATCTCCTTTTCAAGCTAATGGAATTCGTCACCTGTCATTTAGATTTGATGTACTTGGAATAGCTGTCCCACAATCGAATAAATGTACATAGTATAAAGTAGAATAGGTGCCAACCAATACACATCTATACTACTGTGTATAATACGGAAAGAATTTTAGGGGTAGTTTAAAAATCAACGTTACTTTACTTAATATTATGCCTTCTTTATAAGTAATATTATAACTTTCCAATCTCAAAAAATGCGTAGGTAAGGCAGCATAGTAGTGTTAGTGTCTATGAGTTAAAATAATACGATACAATAATGTACAATAGAATGCGTCTACATCCTATTTGTAATATAGACTCCAAATTAATTAAGCATCAGCAGAAGACACTGCACATGAATGATTTGTGTACCCGAACCTCTGATAACTCATGTTGAGATTCTGCGTTACAACATTTTGCATCCCTAGTTTCTAGTAGTAGTGTAGGTTATGATCAAAAAGCGTTGTTAACCGTATATATCCAATGTCAAATATTTCAAATTGAATTAACATAGTTGGACAATATTTAAGTTGGTTGGTACTTTAGATTTCTGACAGTTTGTCAAGATGCTACAATACATATTAAAGGAATGATGCAAAGTAGATACCATGAAGATGGCTTCTGCTAACTTTATAACATAGTAGTACTTATTTTTATGGCAGCAGAAACAAGTGAAGTTATGAGAATTACAGGAACGAGCCTTCTATCTCTATTTTCACAACAGTTCGCAGGATTTTTCACGATGACAAAGAAATGGTTCACATATCAAGAAATTACGTAGTGATCCCATTAGAAGTCTTTTCTCTTTGACTGAAACTACCCTTTTTATGTTGTGTATAAAAATAATCCTACAGATTCAAACAGAATTTAATGAGAACGAGAAGTATTTCCCGAATGTACATCCCTTTCTGGCTTTAGTTCTTCAGATCTGTCGTCATTTTCAACACATTACATGCGCCTTTTACATACTGTACATCTAACTGATGTGGTGTTTCTACTGTTGTACCCCATCTTTTTACATAATTACAACTTCAATACTTGACTGTCCAGAAAAAGATCTAAAGCAAAACATTTTGACTCTACACTGAACTGAAGTTGTTCACCTTTTTATAAAATAGTAATTCGCATGACAAATTCTAAAGCATATAAGTACATTACATATAGGATATAGGTATATTCTCCGCAAAATGTGAGTAGTACTGGTTGGTTCATTAATTACGATGATGTAATTAAAAATGGTTTTATTTCATGAGCTTAGATCTTAAGTAGGTTTTGTTAAGCAGTAAAAAGATATTTAAATACAATCTCTTCTTGCATAACTGTAACTAACACATTCATACTGTATGTAGTATGTAATGCACTATTTTATTTAAATACACCACAAGTTAGCTGAAAATTAGAAACACGGCAGGAAAGTCGCTTATTGAGGCATGTCCCAGTTCAAAGTTCATATCGCATGCAGTTTAACAACTATCTACTAATTGTAAGAAAACTGTACAAATCGAGTCTCCAATCCAGCAAACAAACAAAATAGCGTATTATGGCCATATAAAATCATACGTTACATATTATATATTATAGACTTAATATTTTGTTGTAGATAATATTTCTCTTTTTGTAGATAATTTAAAAAATCTCTTTTCATAGATAGCATAAGTAGACCAATTTTTATATAGATAAATAGTGTTTAGTCATTTACATAGGGTTATGTCAATAATTTCTTAATATTTAATTTATTAGTCTGATAGAGCAATTAACGGGGATTCCAAAAAGTGTCACCTCAACAATTTGTGATTATAAATGGGCTGTTAAATTTTCGAAATTTAATTGAGAATGCCTATCTACACTTAAATTCATTATATCTATGAAAGAAAATATTGAAATTATCTACAAAAGAAGATTTTTTTTCTACGGAAAAAATGCATGCCTATATTATATACATACATAGACCTAAAGTCTTATCTTATATTAAGCCAGCGATAACAAATAATGTGTTCTCTGGTATTGCTTACTTTCTAGTCTAGTACCCACAACTTTCAATGTTAGCATCATAGTATTTTTTACATTTGGGTATTTATGTAAATTACCATTTATGAGTACATTTATGTTTCATGTAAAACATTTATAGACTTGCTGCAGGCTAAATGTGTATATATAAATACAAAATTCTAAGTAACAGATAAAGATACAACTATAGAACCTACCTGTATGTACCTACAGAAATGTCTTTAAATGGATATCGACACTTCTCTATACCTTAATTTGTATTGAACTGTCCGAAGTGCTTACTTTTGTGTAGTCAACCCAAAACTTGGGAAACGAATTGAGTTTGGCTTTAGTAAAAGGAAACTAGATATTTGTAAAATCTTGATTGTGAAATACTCCAACACAGAAACACGAAATATCAGCGTATTTATATACTTCTCAAGCAATTGCTCTGTGAAAAATTAAAGTAAACCACTTTGCAAAAAATTGGGAAAATTAATAATCGTTTCAGAGGATAGTGTGCCTTAGGGGAAAATGGGGAACAAGAATACTATTATAAATGTTTTAATCTTCTTGTTTACACTAGCATATTATGTGACATCAATGACAACAACAGGAAATGTCAAATTTATAAATGCAGAACATTTGGGAGTATTGGACACTTACGAAGGAGTAAAATCAAAATCCCAAATTATGGAAGCAAAAAACAATCAAAAAATTGTTACTCCTTCTCCAACTGCCCTGCCAGAAAGTGAAATAGTAAATCCAATTGCGGAAACTGCAACCAGCATAAATGGTAATGTAGCAGAACAAAACGCAAAAGCTTCCGCCGAACAGATCCATGCTACATCTACAGCCGCAATTCGAAAACAAACACGTAATACATACACCTAAATTTTTCTCCCTTCCTCAAATTGCAATCTTGATTTCTTTTACTATTCTTACAATGACCTTTAACTGACTAAATTACTATGCCTCCTTGAAAAGTTGTTCTTTGCTTACATTCAATAAAATGTATAATATCCATAAAGCAAGACAGATGCGTAGTAAAAATTGTAATTCTAAAAATATATAATATGTATTGCTAAAAATCTGAATCTGTATTGAGCAAGTATCAATATAAAATTGTAGATATTTACTTAGAATTTTATACTAGGCAATCATTTTGTAGTAACTACAGATAATACAATATCTTGCATATGTTGTAAATGTATTTGTAAAGTCGATTTGCCTCTATGTACATAAATGTCATTTTCATGCAGCTTATCTCGAGCCGATTCTTCCACCTCCTACGCCAACAGTAGAAGATGGGCCCATTACGATATCAATATTTGGCGAGGTGGTTCAGCCTCGCCAAAAAGAAATTGACGCTAACCAAGATGCTGCCAGGGAGTCAGAGGGAGACAATGGAGATATAGAAATAGAATCGGATACAGAACAGTTTGTGCCTATAATTGGTAACAGTGTAACATTTTACATTCTGTTTACCCTTGGAACTTTTGCCTTAATTTTACAGCTAGTTTTATTTAAAATGTCTACTAAAGGAAAGATAATGAAGCACAATGCCAAATGTGTATAAAATATCTAAAGTACAGCAACAGCACTATTTTAGCACAACAATAATACTGAAGTTTAACCAGTTGCATGTATATTTTTACAAAGTTTTATTGTACAATTAATAATTTTTCTTTTGTAAAACAAGCATGAATTGTTTTAGTTTTAATTATATGACTTCTCTATGCACTTGATGAATTTTAAGTTATTGTCAATTTTATACTTTGAGGTAACGCATGGAACATTTCACATGGAAATTGAAAATGTCAATATAGTAAGTGTATGCAAGCTTATTGATACACCATACCGTTATCTCAATATTTTATGCAAAATAAATGACAAGATTGAAAGTAGGCATACGTTGTTTGTGTTGCATTTTATTGTATCGGGATTTTATTTAATTTCGAAAACTCCAGAGTCAATATATTGATCATCGCCCGCATTAGGGTGCAACAAAATTCCATTATGATCTCTAACATCTCTCAAATATGTTCTTCCCAGTTCAATATATCCATTTTTAACACCAGCCCTTCGGCTATGGGGACCGGAGAATCCACACGTAGCTAACGTGAAACCTTTGGCTTTAAGAAGAGCCATTGCTCTCGTGTACATTTCACTAGCAAGTCCCCTTTGCTGAAATTCAGGATCTACAGATACACCAAAGAATTCAGCATACAGATTTACATCAGGATATTTCTCAAATACTTTGCATCTATCCTCAAGTTCGCAATGCAAGTCAGAAATAGCTTGACTCTTCGGATGACGATGAACTCTTTTGGGTTGAGGATCATTTCGATTAACTCCCGTTATGATTCTTACACCAGCAACCTTCAAAAGTTTCAAATATTTAGCACTTTATTAGGCTTCGCTTAGCAAGGCTCGTAGTGTATACGTATATACAGCAAAATTATATCACAGACGCTTTTAGATTTTTATTAGGTAGTGTAAAATAATTTGCAAAATTCTTGGTTCGAGAGGAGAATAATTTATACCAGGCTACGGCACATACCTTTCCAGTTTTCTTATCTTCGGCATAAAAGCTCAGGTTATGACCATCTTCCAAAAACTTTGAAAACATTGCCTCATGGTCGTCATTCATGATTTTATTATCCTTTTCAAAGCCAACGATTTTCAGTGAAGGGTAATACATGAATTCCCTCATGTGCTTTAATATCTTAGGCTTATCCTCGTCTGTAATTATTTTGAATTCGAATTCTTTCCAATCTCCGACAACTTTATCCATTTTGATAATTACTTTATACCTTCTTAAGAGAGTACCGATTTAGTTTATCAAATAATACTAAAATGTTTTATTATAGCCAATCTACTGGAAAACTGAACTTCCAAAATATAATTTTAATAAATTCACTGCTGTCTATTTCTCGAATACTTCTAGCTATATTAAATATATGCTATAGGTATGTATTTATGTATGTATGCTAGTAACCACACTGTGGGCTTGCTGCTAATGACTGATTACACTGTACCGAGTAATTTGACATTGACATTAACAATGGCATAAATCGTTTCAAGAGTTTTGTCCTTGAGGCCAATATCTCTTATCATTTTAACTAGTCATTCATTCATGCAAGCACACACCACAAAAAAGGGTTCGTACATATGAATATGAGGGATTTCCAAAGCAAACTGCTATGTTATTTTCTTTATCTGTTTGAGTTAGTTCTGAAGGAAGGAATTTCATATAACCAAAACCGGATCATTTTATTATTGAACAGAATAAATAATAATTTAGTAATACCAATACATATTGGGTTGCCTAATGACAATGATAATTAAAGTAATGGTAAAACATAATAAATTCAATAATTTATTAACTCAATTTTCATATCGCGTACTTTTATGCATTTTGTGTGAAAAGAGGTTATTTACATATGACTACACTAGCATTTTGTTGTCTATAATAAAATTTTCTCTTGCTAATTAAATGTTAAAATTCAGTCATTTCTATCTAGTTATTTGTCTTATAACTAGTGTCTTATATGTGTCTTAAATCTTTCCTCTATCTCTGTCAGAAACAAATACACATATTATTCTAAGCAAATATCTTATCGACTGTTATAGGAGCAATGCAAATATCATATAGTGCAACTAAGTAGATATGTTACGAAAATCTATCGATATGTAAAAATATATATGTATAGCTTTTAAGAAAATATTTACCATAGCATAATTTTGCAACAAATTGAACAATTATTGTAACTGAAAATACTTCATAATGGAAACCGTCTGGCCGCTTGAAATGTCGCAAAGATGCAGACATCTTTCAACTTCTGGGTTGCATAAGATAAGTACCCAAAACTTTAGCCAAATGATTTTTTTGCGTACGCTTGCTTTTGCTTTTGTTGCTACATATGTTTATTTTCGCTCCTCATCTTAATTACCTTAACTAAAACATTAAAATTAATTGCAATTATGGCTACCAGCAAATTATCATCTATTTAAGTTACAATTTTGAATTTAGGAGCATAAAAATGGGTAAATGTATTTTTGCATTCTGCTTGCAAACGTGAAACGTGACAACCATACTTTCGAAATTCACTAAAGATTCTTAAAATCTATAATTCGAATATTCCCATATCTAAATACCATTTTGGATCTACATTTGGGTTAAGAGGTACACCATTTTGGTCTTTAAAATCTATACATAGTTTTCTACCAAGTTCTTTGAATCCATTCTTCTTTCCTGCCTTTCTACTGAAAGGACTGGCGAATGTAACTTTTGCTATTGAAAATCCTTTAGATTTGCACAATAATGCAGCCCTATTGTACATCTCAGTGCATAGCCCATGTTTTCTGAACTTTGGGATGACACATATTCCAAAAAAGTCGGCATAGTACTCAGATGTTGAATAACTATCAACTTTACATTCCTCACTCATTTCCGCCAGACTTCTAACAATACAGCGAGATCTTTCATGTTTAAAAGGTGGCATGTCTTCCTTTTCACCTTTCTTCAGAACCCCACAAATTCTGAATCCGGCAATCTAAAAAGACCGAATAATGTCATCTTTACTACATAATTGCGTCCCAATATACTTTGTATTACGTACCAAATAAAATCTGCAAAAATATATAAGAGTAAGTGCGATATTCTATAAGCTTACTTCTCCAGTTTCTTTATCCAAAGCCATGAAATTAAGTTTCTGCTCATCTTTTAATAACTCTGTAAAGAGCATTTCCCAATCTTCTGATTCAATCTCAGCGTTGTAGCCAACAATATCCAAACACGACATAAGGTCTTCTAAAATAAGTGGCATTAATTGCGAATGGTATTCTGGGGTGATGAGCTTTATAATGAAATTGTTCCATTCCCCTTCGACATTGTATTCTGACATGATTGAAATATAATGTGATGTGATTTACACTTTTACTTTGGTAATGTATTGAAGTTATTGAATGATGAACTTGTGAGTTTTATGAGTAAACCATAAATATATAGTGCTCTAATATTTTGTATGCTTTTGCTAGAACTGATACTAATGAAATGAGCTACGAAAGCTATGGGCTAACTATATATACTACTACAATATATGGGAATATGTGACATAACACTTGGTAAATATTACATGTTATACTACTATTAGTATTTATTATTATATAGATTAATGAAGACGCAGTACCACATATGTAATAGAATATTATGTAGGTATGCATGTTTTACCCATTACATAACATTGTCAAATTTACTGGTATATAGATATAAACATTGCTAGTTGGACTGGGAATATATCCTTTAATTTTTTAAAAGTATAGCTACACGATGAGCATGTGTAAGCAGTTTCATTGTTCAGCTTTAAACAGCCTTGACCATAGCCTTGTGCATATGTACGTAACGATGCAATGGAATGACCGGCTGGCGGACTTCACCGACTGTGGATCTTACCGCCTGAAAGACTTAATAGCCTCTCTTTCAGAGTGACTGAATTTGTATTTTCAGGGAATTAGTCGTTTTAAGAATTTTAAACTAACCTAACCTAATTAAAAACAATCATATCTCATTGATTATTTTTCAAAAAAGTGGCTATACTCCAAATGTGGTTGCCATTGCACAGTCTGTAATTCCCGTCGGCCGGTAAGTTCCGCTGGCGGTAAGCTCTTAGAGTCGGTAAGTATCGGTCACCGTACGTAACAATAAAAACTACAGATACTAGTACTTGCTTGCTTACAATCTACATTTCATAAAAAGGTTCCCTTCTATTCAGCTTAGAACGATTCGTTACGTATACCTATTTGTAAAGACTACTATACTTTTCTACATCTGTCATTTATTTTTTTTGTTTTATAGGCAAAACCTGTACATTCTCATCCCAAATCTACTTAACTATTGTGTATAATTGTACATTAAGTCAGAATGATATAAATATGAGTTCCATTACTCACAGGTTAGTATTGGCTACTGAAACGCAACCTAAACAATGGTTTTGATTTTGTGGAAAAATCATTACAAGTTATAGAATATATTCACATCATTTATTTAAGTGATACATAGTATGGGAGTATGGGCTGGGTTTACATGTAACTAACGAATAATAACTAAAAGTTTAAAAAGTAGATACGAGTAGTACTTATGCTTATGCTGTATTGTTTTAGAGTATGTCGTATGTAGTGTTATAGTGTAATGTCTAAAGAGCGCTGCCTCTCCCTGGGTAATTAAGATTATATCGTACATAAAAACTATTACTAGAGTTGCAATCAGTGTGTTCGAGTTTGAATAAAAACACTACTACGGAGTAAGGAAGAGTTATGCTAAACAAAGATGCACCCCGTCGTCGTTAATTAATTGACATTGACTGAAAAGCTTTTAACCCGACACGTGTGGACGGTGTTGTCTTCGTCATTGAATTAAATATATGGTTTTATAAGCTGGTTTTATAAACTTATTTATTAAGCCCATAGTAATTTGAAGATATTATAGTGATACAATACTTCTACGCGAGTGACAACATGCAGAGGCTGTAATTAAACACATGGTTTAAGAGATAAAAGATATATAAAACCCCGTAATGGACGATTTAGTACCCCATGGCTTATTATAGATTGGTTGAGAATATAGATATGACATGGGGAATTATTGCGTCCATAGGGAATTACAGTTTCAAATGCAAAATAGGTTGCATCCTTTCGTAAACTCCACTTTGATCGCCCTTTGCTGTAAGCATTACAGTCAGGCATAGTTTGTCATGTCCCATAGTTAAAATTGGAACTTCTGCTTATCCTGTAGTTGCCACAAATGTTTGACAAGCACCGTAAAACCAAAGTGAAGCTAATGGTTGCAGGGTCAAATGCATTTTCAACTCTCATTCTACTTACATAAATAATGTGGGATACCATTTTCGCGATATACTTAATCTCTAGGAAGCGTCTTCCTATGTAATGACAACCATTTCTCTGTATTTTTGCTCCGACATTGTAGAACTGACAAGACAACCTCATACCAAAATACCAACACGAATATTACTTCTGATATTTCTTATCTTTTGCTTATTCTCAAGTAAAGGTAGAAAATGTATTTAGTATTAGATGGGGAATTATTTCGTCCATAGGGAGTTACAGTTTGAAGTGCCACTAATCATGAAATAATCCCCCAGTGGGACACTATTGCGTCCATGGGGATACTAATTCGTTGATGACGGTAAGTAAAGCCCGGTAGGGGCTTGAAGAGGCTAATATTGTACCTAAAGCAATAAATACATACTTATGCAATAAACTCGTATGAAGTAAGTATATACACATACCTACTTGTCTATCTACAAGGAAAGTTGTGACAAGAATAATTTAAGGATGCGAAGAAATCTCAAATTAAAGGGTGCAACATTTCATTATGTAACTGTCGAAGTTTACCAGTAGCTGTAGCGTCTTGCAGAGTTTAAGTCCACGTAAAGTACATATAATATATGTACAGACACAGACTTTTATGGTATGTGATAGTTATACTTATTATGGTACATTACCTTTGGTCGAAATCCTTAGCGCAAACTGAGTTGATTTTTTGGTTTCTTCTGCTGATTACTTAACACAATAGTTACATAGTTAAATATTTGCAGTAACGATGCAATTTAAAATAGTATATTTGCTACAATCTTACACTGAAAATCAAACAAATATAATTCTGTTATATAAAACACTCAAGACTGCACAAAACTTATATTGAACACAAATCCTAGAACAAAAAAGGTAAACGCAATATAATCAAGTTGGAAAAATGTTTGTTTTAAAGATTTAGTCAATCAAATGATTTATGTGTCAAATCAACAGGATCATTATCATGATTTTACTGAAACACTTCATATTTACTTGGACAATTCTTTAACAACTCTTATAATGCACTTTAATCAAGTAGAGACAAAAACTTATCACTGCATCGCTTTGTCTCCCACACACAAACGAAACCATTAACAATTGTCACTTCTTTTCGCAAATTGGGGTTTGTGAAATTGAAACCCATTGTTTATATGTAAAACTGTACTTAAGCATCTATTAACAATTCTTAAGTAGTAGTATCGACGATGAACACACATTTCACAAGAAGTTTAGATAATTTAAACGGGGCCATTAAAATATTTAAATGAGAATTCGATATCTAATTGTGCGTAGGTTTAAAATGTACATGTTCCTCATCAATTAAAACGCAGAAAAAACCCATTAGCAAATTTTAACGGTTGTATACACCCTTTTATGTCAGCTCCAGATTAAATGAGTGATCTTGTTTCCCCAAAGAGAGTAATAAAACTAGTGTACGACATGACAATCTGATTTGGTTCATGAATATCTAAGGAAGGGATGATAGTTGTTGTAGGCAAATAGTATCTGAGAAGGTTCAGGTACTGAAGATCATATTATTTGATTGCAAATACTTAATTCTAAAAGGTCAAGTCAAACGGTAGGCTAACTAAAAGCAAAGCAACTTGTTACCAATTTTTCATCTGTAAGTCGAGTGTTGTATAAATTATCCAGCTTACATATAATTACAATAAATCTGTACTCCATTAGTGACCATGTGCGTATATAGTAGCAAGTAGTCATATAAATTGCATTAGTTTAACATTTCCAATAGCTATTAACGTTAAGTCATCCATTTCTACATATAAGGTGATCATTAATATTAAGATTTTAGATATCTTCTGACAATTCTACGCATAATTTACGCATGGCAAGGGAACTATGGTGTTATGTATATATGTCATATAAAGGACAAGACCTATGAGGACCTATGAGCCAGGAGGACCAATCCAACTTATTATTTGTATCAATTATACTATACTACTCATTAGGTCATATATATTATGTACAAATATTGTAATGAAGCAAAGGTATCTATTAATATGATGACCCCCTTTTGAACGAGAAGACGTTACAAATCCAATATTTAATCCAGTGTATTAAAATGCTATCAATATTTCTATTGTAATGAAATCCGGGATAGCCCTTAGTAATTTGTAAATCCTATGACATGTTTACCCGATAGATTTTGTGCCTACGTCATATTTAAGTATTATATATTCTCAAATGCACAATATACACATACGAGTGGATGTAGGAAATAAACAAAAAGTTCAATTATGATGAACTTGGGCATATTGTAGATTAGAATTCGAAATTCTTAGCACCCACATGTATATCGTCTTGTCTTGAATATCATACATATAAATATGTAATACATAGGTACAGGTACCTATTTAAATGTTGTTTGTTCCAAATTTGCATATGACGAGGAATCAATTTATTAGATACAATAGTATGCATAGGTACCGCACAGTACACATTACACGTGCCTGTAAACAACTATTTAGGTTAACATTTATTACTGAAAGAAATGTAACAAAATATTATAGCAATTATACATAATATGAAGGTATAAAGCATACGAACGTAAGGTATTGTAATTGTAGTATTCTGAAAGGTTCAACAAGCATTGCTATAAGAAATCAACATTGACACAGACGGACAGGGAGACGATAAGGCAAGACCAGTCCAAGCAAATCTAGTTGATTACCTAGTAGACATTAGGCATAACAAACAAAAGTTCTTATGAGTTCATTGCTGCTCGCAGCCTTAGTGAGTGTTAGTGTTGACGTTAAGTGTCCATATGTCAAGATTGTAATAGAAACTCTTTCGCTTTGCTAATCAGACTAATCCATGCATGAACGCTTTGTAATGAATTTTATTCCAACCCTGTCTACTAAAGTGTAATAAGTTGTACACGCATAATCTTTACGAAACGTTTATGTCAATTATTAGGATATTCGTTTATTTGATCTCCTTGAAAACATTGTAAATATTTTGCTTACTGCCTCAGACTCTACGTAAACACTTCCCAACTTCCAAAACGCGTAATTGCACCTGCTGAGATGCACCTCGACTCTTGAAACTGATTCTTTTGTACATTATCAGTATTCTTTCATGCGTTGAATGATGCATATTCATAAAAAATCATATTTGCATGCAAATCATATACAACATGTACATAACTTCTTTAAGACAATAATATTATACAGTATTTTCTTAGCACACAAAAATTCATGATGATGATATTATCTTGAATTTTTTGTTATTACTTACTAAATATTCAACTTCGATAAATAAGGAGTAAATAGAAGTCATGAGCTGGCATATATATGTGCTGTATACACTAGTTGATGTTAATGAATATTAGTTTTACAGATGGTAATCAGAAACTGTTATGAAAATATGCAAAAGCCAAAATAAAATTATGCATGCTTCAGGAACAAACTTTTACATGTTACAAAAGGTTTAGACAGTAGAGTATAAATTGCAGTATTGCAAATGAGGTTTGTACTGTGCTATTTAATCAAATCATAATAATATTGCAGTAATTTTCGTAATTTATGTTATCTTAAGCCATGAAAATTAACCTTGTGTAGTATTCTTGAAAGATGAAGCTTTGTTTAGTTGTACCACGATATCTGGATATTTTATTCAAACCATTATTGCTTTTAAAATTATCCCTACACCTAAGTGTGTATAGTTAAACCTGTTGAAGTGGTTAGTGGTATAATGGACTCTTACCAAGAAGGAATCAGAACCAGCAGATGAGAAGACTGCCTTTTTACCGTTAGCTTTGATATTAGTTGGATAACTTCCTAAGAATAAATTGCAAATAAATAGCAGCTTTTCTAAAATGTATGCATTATTTGTACTCTGTACATATACTATTATATGTATACGCATTATGTACATACTGTTACGATTTTTATTTTATGACGTTAGTTAGCAATGCACATAGTGCATATTTAGTTTAAATCACAGTAATTTCATCCAGTTCGCAATAAATCCATACTCCATCCATTCCATAGTTCCTCTGGAGTCCATAAATAGAAAATATTATATAAAGACATTCTCATTTACACCCAATAATATTGTATGGTACTCCGGTAAATCTTCAGTTATTATGTAAAAAATATGTGTCTATAATTTTTATCGGACGACAGTTGACAGTAAATTAGGTGGACCTTGTTTTTGATGGTAAGCAAGACAATTACAGTATGAAAAGTAATTTTTATTAAAAATTCAAAATAATTATGTTTAGTTTTTAATAGTGTAGAAATATAAGATGGTCAAATTGTCAACACTAACATCACCTAAAAGTACAATGAACCTTTTTCCTGTGTTCACACAATAACAATAGAAAAATTTCAAAATAACGATACACTTTACTTATGTACATAAATAGATAACATGCTAAAAAGTACATAGTACATAGCTATGCTGTCAAGACGTAATCCGAAATAACAACTCATCTTCAACAATTACACATCAAATTACTTTGCACGATCTTGATCTTTGTGTATTCTGTAAATATCTCCCTTTCATTCAAACAATAATACAAATACAGAGGCAGGTAAGTCACCTACCTCTGTACCTTATTGTATATATGGTGTAATAATCTTGGGACGACGAACTTCATAAAGCATTTATTTATATGGGCAGGGACGGCCTACCCCTACCCTTCCTATCTTTGCGTAAATCACGTACCTAATCAGTTTTTTGCATTCTTGCTTCTAAGTAAGAAATACTAACGACAGCTTGATTCGCATTCATAATCACTAAAGATTCATAGCTTAGACTTATATAATATATTTGTATCTATTAATACTTACTATATGGTAGTAGATTTATCGAACCTTACTACCTATACCCCATTATACTTATATTATACAGCATACAAGTATTGTGATGAATTGTTGCTGTTTATTATTGATGAATGTAGAAGCACTACTGGCAAGTGAAACATGCTTTAAAATTACAACACCTCAAGAATGCATAAGTACACTAATACTAATCATAATATTACGATCTCTTGTGAATTACCAGAATAAAAACAGTCACAATGCAACAAGCGCTTTGAATTTAAATCTGACGTCTGAAGACGAACAAAAACCGACGTGAAGGGAGATGAATGGCCATTTTTTTCATTATCAAACCATTTTTCGGGTTTAAGATATGGTTTTATACTGGCGAATTAAATATATGGATAGAGGAATGCTTTGGCCGAGGGATAAAGTGGTCGACAACCTTTTCTCCACATGTTACTATATAAAGAGGTTTCGGTTGAGGAAGGGAAGTTATTACCAAATTCAGTTAATTGAGAGAGAACTCTAATCAACTTCACATCTTAAAGTAAATTGAAACAAATCAGTCTGCACATTATCATTATCAAGGATTGTCATTGTCAGGATTGTTCTTTCCTGGCTACATTTAAGCAAAGCCTATTTAATCGTAAGTGACTTTAACTCTAAATTCTACAAACTATTTGTTGCTTTGTCATTCTCATAAAGCAAATCTTTTAATCTTATATAGATTATATTGTATTGGTGGAGATTTACATACAAAAAGTTACAACTGCTACTGTATACTTAATACACGTGCCTTATTATTAGAGGAAATATTTTTCTATAATTTTTGGGTGCATATTTAATATACCACGATTTTAACAATTTCAGCTACCTATAACCATGAAGCTCACTACCTCCCTCGGCCTGACATTCTTCCTTGCAGTAACTCTATGTATTCTGTCTAATTTTGGCGGAGAAGCTGAACCAGAACCCCAACACCACCATCACCATCACGGGCATTACAATCATGGTCATCATCATCATTATCGTCCTAATTATCGTCCTAATTACCGTCCGTATTACCCCAATTATTATCCAAACTATTACCCAAATTATAATGGGAATTACAACAATTATCACCACCACCACCATGGACACCATGGCAGAAGTTTTAATGTCGGTGGTCTGGTGGACCATGTTTTGCACAAAATTCATCATTTCGGCAAATAAACGTACTTCCATTTATCTTTACTTAAATACAGTAGTCAGTGAATGTAATTTGTACATATTAGTACATATGTACTTATAAGTACTATTAGTACCTTTACATAAATAAAGTTGTTAATTACAGTTGCTAATTTTTGAATTATTTAGCACATTCCTATTTTATGCGCAATTGATATATGTAATGTGTTCAATCACAACGAGGAATAAATGAGGTGGCCATGCCCGATATTTTCAGTTGCAGCTCGTACAGTTCTCATATTCCTGTCTTTCTTAATTCTGAAATCTGTTTATAGAAATATGACTTTCAGAAGCAGCAACATTTACATTTGAATTTAGAGATAAGTATTGAGAACCCATGAGCATAACGAAATAGATAGTATGCAAATATTTAGCTATACTCTCAATGCTGATAATGTCATTGTAAAGAGATAAATATCTGTGTCGTTGAGTAAGTATGTTCAAGTACTGTATCAAGTATCATCATTTTCAGGTTACCTGCCTTGTGCACCATTGCAACAGCACTAGCACTCCACTGCTTATTGGGGTCCCGCAAAGGTCGCGAAAATACTGCTAGTATTTTTCAAGTCCCGCTTGGCAGCCTGAACATTACATCAATGATACAATTAAAATATCTGTTAGTAATAGTTTATTTACATATTTAAAACAATGTTAATCCTTTAATTCCTTTAATGTCAAAATAAGGAATGGATCTTCCATATCCCGCAGTCTCTTCATCTAGTTGAAAGACAAGTAGGTTTCTTCATTTTTTGAGCTTCGCCATGCGCTCACAAATATATTATTATGTAATTAAATGATGTATCAATTGTTAGGAAGATTTAGAATTAATTGCAGTTTCGGTAATTGAAGCTTTATTTCTGACGATGAATTCGAAATGGGACGGGAAATGAGAGGCCTCTCCTTGGTTCCGTGGTAATCAAAAAGTTCGTTAATGGTCATCTAAAGTTTAAGTGTAAGTTTCAATTCAATAAAGAGTTAATTAGCTTTACAAATCCGTTAATAATGGTTTACTATGTACTTATTACCGTATAAAAACTTGGAAACACTTAAAATATTTATTCTGCCAAAAAAACACGAGTACTAATTCAAGGTATATACGAATTACTTTGTCTTCCGTCTTTGAGTGAGTAAGTATAACGGAACCTGAAGAAGATTGCATGTGTACAGATGAAGCCAGTAAAATACTCATCGGTCGGGGTCGGTGTTGTTAAACCTGCAATAGAGTTAAAAAATAAATATTTGAAATATTAAAAATATTCTCCAAATTAGGAACAGCTGAATTTGCTAAATGCATTTATGCGGATATTCTGGCTCATTGTCAAAACTTCAATTTTCAAATATATCTGGAACTGCATCTACATCGAAGTTTTTTTCACACATCGAAACAAACATGTGAATCTAAGAGTTTCTGCAAAATCATTTTAAAAAAATTTAAAGAAATTTAAACAAGGAAATTTTTATTTGGATTGAACCAGACTTCATAGCATTACTTACTATAATTAAATACATATCTAGAATATGTATATACATACTATACCTACTGTATATGAATACATATCGTGTACAATTACACAAATAATTTGTACCTGACACAAATAAACTAGGACTACTAGTGATGTCTTTTATGCATTCGATAGTTTAGCACATCAGATATATAGGCACCCAGCTAAAAACTTCATGTAAAATAAATAAACAAGCGGGTTGGGTGAGACTCGTCTCCACTCAACTTTCTCTACGTTATTTATTTTGGTGTATTATGTTGTACTAGTTTACTGTTAATACTTAGCATCTTCCTATGTAATTGTAGTATGAGAGCGAGCACTGATTTTGGTATGTCTGCATGTGTACACTATGAATGTACATATATCAGTAGTATGAATGTGTAGTAAAGTACTCGGTACATACAGTAATACATACATATTAGATATACGCCGATTCTACTAGATACTATTTGCATTTGAAAAACAAATGTCTGCTACACAGAGAGAAAGAGTGCTTTCTTTGGCTTGCTCTTCTTCGCTTTTCCAATGTAGGATGTACCCACGATAGGAAAATTCCATGCAAACTAAAACAAGAGTAAAGAAACTCATTCAGATGAGTATACAAATGTAAGATGAGATTTGTCTCTCCTTGTTTTTGATGTTGTGTTGTAATCTTACTCCTAGTACATAAGTAAGTGAAAAACTGTTTACTATACATATTTACATTTTCAAACAAACTGATGAGCATGCTTCTGCAAATGTAAGAACACTGCATTTTTGCATACAGTACTATGTAAAACGCATAACTGCTACAATGGAATAATGCAGAGGACGTACATAACAAGTACCTATATCCTGCATACACCACACTGTCTATTAAATATTATGTTACAGTTAGGATTAGAAATACAAAGCATATGAGAAGAAGTATGGATTAAAACATCTTAGAGTCCTAAGTCTTGAATAAAAGCGTATGCATTAGTGTACATAGGTTAGATACACACCATTATGATTTACCATGAAAGTCTATAAAAGATAAAACAATTCCAGGAAAGATTTACTTGTATTCTATAACTCTTATTAAGCGAAACTAATAAGTAATTTGTATTAATCATAAATGAAAATTTCTAATCCGTTCCAGTTTAGACTAAAATAGAACATCCCCATAACCTATACATGTAATGTTAAAATGTTTGCATGTTTTTAGACTTCCCTGCGCTTGCTTGTAAACCATATCTCCAAAAATTGTCCATTTATTTTTAAAGCCAATTATATTTAATATTTTTTAAGACCCTCAAAATTCTATGTCTGTAAATGTCCCGAATTTTTCCCTTGAAACCTGGTAACCTTACAAAAACCTTCATTCTAAGGAAGAACTGAACTTTGTATGTATGTTATGTGTGCAGTGCAGTGTAAGTAAATAGTGTTGTAAGCAATATTATTATAATTTTAGACGTACTACATAGATCCTTAGGTAATCGGGGGTAGTATCTACGTAAAGTAAAGCGAGTAAAGTAAACTCGGTCGATATTCGCTAGCTAGCACGACAGACGTGGATCAATAAAAAGAGGCAGATTCGGTTTTGGAATTTGGAAACACTAACTGTGCAATGTAATGTAAGAGTAGCGTAACGTATGTACACTATAACCGTAGTGGGTGCAAAGTCAACACACGAAGTAAATACTCATTTATAGTGATATTATGAGAACACCACATTACATACTTGCACTTGTATAGAAAGTCTTGTTCTTTCTATATTACAACTTTATGCACCAGAACAGAACAGAGCTGATTTATCTAAGGTAAGGTAAAGTACTTTGGGTACTAAACACTTTCTACTTTTATTTACCTACTTACATACTTAGACCAGGCAGACTGTACATATAGGGTTGTTGTTTGTATGTTGTCTGTCTCTCGGTAGGCAACTACTATATCGTATTTGCAAAAAAAGTATAAAGAGAGAAACAGCATGGTTGGTTTTGGTTTTACCTAAGGATTCCTGGGTATCTTCTAGCTGAAGCTAATCTGGGAACTATTAGGTAGTACTTGAAACGTAAATAAGTAGGTTTTGGGGAAAAACTGTTTGCTATAGAAGTTGACTGCGTTTCCTTATAAAACAAGTGATTCAGATACTTTAGTTTACTTACCTAAAGCTGATTTGTTTCAAAAAGTTCAATAAAGTTGTGATCGCCTTGTTTATGATACACTGATAGTGGTTCAAGCTTTAGTATGTTCAGATCTCTGCTCTTGGTCCAGATTGGTTTCCTTTGAATTTGTTGATCTCTTTCCTTGTTCAAGAGTTTCGTTCGATCGAGGAGCTTCGGAGCAAGTACCTCATTCAGCTAAAGAGAAGGGTCCGTGACGGATGTGGTGTTAGGAGGAATCTTGCAAACTGATTCGTGACAACCGAAGACTCAGAAACATGGGGACGAGCTATTGTTGCGGAATCCATCCGCGAGGCTCAGTCTTCCTCATCGCTATTGTAGATATTGTAAGTGCCCATTTATTTTTTTGATAGCAATTTGTGAAAGATTATTTTTCTTTCCTTTTACTTTACTAACAAGAATAATTAAACGAACATCGAATAATTTTTTAACAGATTCTGAGTTTGATTTTCTTCCTCCTAAGTACTCTGGCTTTGGCTGATTTACATAAAGTTTCTGCTCTGATTGAAAGAGATGCTAGTGACATGTCTTACGAGAATGATTATCCTACACAGACTGGCATTGATGAGTTCACACGTAAGACAGTTATTTTATGTATCTAATTTCTGATATTTCATGAATATTTTCAAAGAATACTACTGGTTCATTCCATGTCAAAACGTACAGCGAGTACTAAACTGGCCGCATTGAGTTTGGCTGTTGCTGCATAAGTA
>JAQFYC010003207.1:0-21707 GCA_034694165.1 Tomocerus mixtus | reverse complement strand
TTGATTTTGATACAATGGATTTACACACTTGAAATTATCTGCAAAATAATACGAACGCGTGGAAAACGACACACCGGCACATTCAAGGCACCACTAATCGACCGAAGGTCGATTTGTTGTGGCTAGAATGGGCTAACGGAGTCCAAGAAGTCACATGACGCCCGACCTTCGGTTGTTGATAATGTCACAACCGAATAATATATGGCAGTTTGGCGTTGTTAGTTGTGGTGTGTAGGTGTGTTACATATCTTCTCAAATGAGACTTGAATTGAGTTCCGAACTCTGCTTCATGTGTTTTGCCCATCATTGCGTTTGCGCAAGTGGATAAGTCTGTGTTTAGTATATTTGTATAGGCTGAGCTCCTCCGACTCATAATAGATGTAAGCTATTAGGAGTTCCGGCCGGATTATCTGACAAATCTTCATCTGCCGCTGTAGCAGCCTACATCACTTCTACTCTACACCAAATTTCGTCACTATCAAGTCAACTTCCATTTTCAAGTCTTCTGCTCAAAAATGCCTAACGTCAAGTTGGTAAGCTCTGACAATGAAGAGTTCAATGTGGACGTGAGGATGGCAAAGATATCTTTGACCCTGAAGACAATGCTGGAGCAGGATATGAATGACGGGAGAGCCAAAAATGACGAGAAAATCCAATTGTCAAATATCCGAGGAGATATTCTTCGACGTGTCATAGAATTCCAGGATAGAGCAGGGAATTCTATAAGCCTATATTCATTAAATATTTGCGTACATACTTGTATGCAAGTTAAATAATGTGTGTAACACCTACAGTATTAGTATACCTACTTAATTTTTTCAATCCCTATTATATTCCGTCCGTTAGTAGCTTATTGTGTAGTATAGTGTGAACTGTAATCCAGATAATTCATATAAATGTGTAGTATGTATTATATTATAAAATTAAATCCTACGAATAGAGTCAAGTAATTTTCATAATATCCTACATAATAATATGTTATTCAATATCCTTATTTTATGCAAATATTAAAAATGAAAAATGTGTAAAAATGTGATTAAAGTCTCGGACTCAGATGACATTCACAGATTCCGGATTTCAAGGAGAATTAAAAAAAGTTATTTGGACATCAAAGGACTATTGAATGTGACCAGCAAGACTGTTGCAAATATGCTCAAAGGGGCGACGACTACTGAAGAGATGCGCCGCACATTCAATGTCAAGAATGACTTCACCCCAGCAGAAGAAGAGCAGATCCGAATGGAAAACGAATGGTGTGAGCAGAAATGAATAATTGCAATATCTAATTGCATCTAGCAAAATACCATTGCACAACTACCAGTCCTATTACGATACGATCCAAAGTGCATTTACAGATAGTTATAAGCATTTCAAATCCTTCGTAATTAAGATAATGTTAATTTTATGTACAATTTTCTTCGTGGACAACTATCAATAGCGTTCTGTAAAGGTACTAATAAGTGTACAATATGTGTGTCATGTCAATCCATGTTCAAAATTATTCAAATGTAACAAGGTTAAACTTCTATCACCATAATATCCGTAACAGCTTTATGATTACGATTATTCCCTGCAAAGTGTAATAATTTTGGAAACTAAATAAAAGTAATATTTATATTTTGTTTATATTGTATGTAGTATTTCATGTTGATCTCATTATATACTTACTTATAATTGTTAATATCTTTCGCTAGTAGTGTCTATAGCATTTAATACACTTATTTCATCGCATGAGTAAAAGAAGGATATATTTAGATAAGAGCATGGAAATCAGAGCAAGTCAGTTTAGATTGAGAGTAAAAGTAAACGAAGAAATGCCAAGTCAAGCGAAAGAAGTCTCCCATTATCTCGGTACAGATTGCTTTCGATTTACTTTCTTTTCTCTGAGATGTTTTTCTGTGTGTTCTGGTAAGTATTTCGATCTATCTCTTTTTCCTATTCACTAACATAACCTTTACCCTTTCACATAAGTAAATATTCGTGTCGCATGCAAAAAGACCTAACGGTATGGACAGTATGGAGTGGAGTAAAAGCTTTAATTTAGACTTCACTGGGTTATAACTTTATTAATGCAATATAATACTTGATATGCAAAATTACCATTGATGAACAAAATAATAATTTATTATGCTAAAAGAGTATTGTTGGTCATATTGTCTCATAAGTCTTTTCTGCCCACGACGTAGTTCCTAGTTATTTTATCAATCAATTGCAATGCAAAGATACTGATATTTATTATTTTGTTGTTTGTATTGTATTGTACATAGATCTCTGAACTTTTAGGAGAACTTCTTTATGGAGTATTTATTGAACTACTTAAGATGAGATTACCTTACGTAGAGCTGAGTACATTACTTAGAAATAGAGGAACTGGAACTGGAGTGGCAAAGTTTCCTCATAAGTCAACAGTCAAAGTCTAGTGAAGTGGACATAGTGGTGACCTGGTGACTTTCCTATTGAAATAAATAAAAGCCCACGTTGAAAGTCGCTTAGACTGAGAGGACAGCAAAGGAAGGGCAATCCAATATTCAATCCATCTTTGCCTTTTATATGCCTATTTATATATGCATACGCCTATATAACGTTCATCACTCGTTCTAGTTCTTTACATTACTTTAAGTGGACAACTATAAAAAATCTTTGTTTTACTTAATTGTTCGTCTTTCCCAGAAGCTTTTTAGCATTTGAAAAAACAAAGCTTTAAAAACTTTATTTAAGAACTCTTACTGTCACAACTCATAACAATTTGTACTTATGTGCCTCAATATACGCCCTAATTATCCTATTTTTAAAATTTCATTTCTAATGGTTAGAGGTTAAAGTTCGTAAATAGTTAATTGTTTGACTTTTATAATTTTACAAAAGTATATTCTAAAAAATTGATACATTTTAACTTTACCATTTACAGCCATAAGATAATAAACTACATTTTGTGTTTTTATTTATTTTGTAGCCCTACGTACATTTTATTTATTGCTTGAAATTAGCCAAAAATAAAAAGAGTTGTATGATGTCGCATTCTAATTATCTGATATTTATTACCACCAAAAGGGTATATAAGTAGTTTTATCTGACACTCTTTGTCGTAAAAAATAAAATACCTAACAATTTTTCATAATAGTGACATATTTTCTATATTCCCCTACCGTTTTCTAAATGTTTATTATTAACCGGACTACCTAGTTTTAATAATTGTATTTGTATGTATTTTCTGTGATTAGTTGGGCTGTAGATATATATAGAGCCAAGTATTTATAAGTCGGATTTTCCCATCAATTAATAACATGTTTGGTGTCATGCACTTGAATACACCTTCTTCGAATTGCTTAGAAAAAACTGCCTAAAAAGTGATGTCTAATTTTAGACAAAATGCATACACACATTATGCAATTTATCGATGTCATGAACATTACTGTGCATACCTGTAGTTTCTTAAAATAAACCTTATATTCAAATAGAATCTAGTGATCTCACGGGGACTCTATTTATAAACACGCATAGACAATTATAATACAATCACATCATCCATTTTTTATTCGCATGTCCTTAAATAAACTGTGACTGTAATACATTATGTATTTGGCCATTGCCTTTGATTTGCCTTGGCATTGACAGTAATAGCGAGTAACATGAGAGTACTTATATATGCATCACAAAGTTGCACTTTTTATTCTCATTAATTAGCATATTTACAACTTAAATACTACTTTTAAGCACTGATGTTGAGTTGTTTGAATGTACAAAACCAAGGGAATTTATATTTCGGCAGTTTGCACTGGTTTGAAGCGCATTTTCTGGATTTTTCAACTAATCTGTTAGACTATTGTTCAATTCTAGAAAAATCATGAATGCTTAGCTGATGCTAATTTAATTGATAAGGAAATTATCCAGGAATGTTTTTTAACGGAGACGAAAAAATACAAAAAGCACCCGTCGATCTATGGTACAAACAAGTGGTTTCTATAAATAAGATTATGCAATATGTACAACATAATATGTAGTGTACAGCATTGACTTTTTGCTTAATTCTCTTCAGCTGACATTTATCTGAAAGGGTAAGGGTAACATCATTTATAGTGATGTAATAGAAATTATTTTTAGAAGGAGCAGGCATAATTATCTGAAATAAAATAATTTGAATTTGATTTTTAAAAGTTAAAATATCAATGTCAGTTTTTCAATATTAATTTTTATTTTTTAACAACAGAATTATTAAATTATGAAAAATATAACAGTTAAAATAACCCTATTACTTACTTGTCGCACTAAAAAAAAATTTAGAAAAAGTTAAATCAATTATGGTTACTATGTCCTAGAGATTTATACATATTTAAACATGTACATACGTATTAAAGTTGATTTTAGGCCCCGAAAAGACGTTGCACTCTCTACACAATCCATTTGTTACGCTACTGTACTATTTAACCGCAACATAATTATGCTGTCATCGATTTCACAGTACATTCCGCATACAAAGTTGCTTTTCCATTAAAAAATATGCTATTTTTAGCCAGAAGAGCAAGCAGGTGTGAATGGAGTTCACAATGAACTTGATAATGTAATTTTAGATATTGTATTGGTGTTAGCTACAATGTTATTGCTAAAATGATTACATAACTATACCAAGTAAGAATCCTGGACGTTTCAAGTCTGGTTGTGGTTCGCTACCTACTATATGCTTATTGTTAAACGAGGAAAAATAACGAAATAAGGTTCCTTTAAACTTAAAACCTTACAGGTATAAATGTTATTTGTAAGTCATTCATGTCACAAATAAAAGAACACGATTCAACAGACAGACATGCGTTTTATTGTGAAATCATCATTTTATGGTCCGTTTGTGGTAAATAAGTTTAACAGTGTATGTTGTGTAGTGTATATGTACGTAATATTATAAATAAATGTATGACTTTAGCTTATGTAACCTGACCTTGAAACGAATAAATAATTTGCATGCAAATTATGTATTTACGGCTCAATTAGAATTCAATTGCTAAATGCATTATCGTATCAGTTGTACATAAATAACTATAATTGTATATACCCGGAGGAGATCATATTAGAGTATGTGATGTGTTACGATCAAGAAAGACTCAAAGACAATTCTGTCGAACCTTGGAACAGCAATCAGATATATAGTTTTGCAAAGCATATGTTGATTTCTATTTTTTATTAAGAAGCTTAGTCTTATTTATAAGAACGATGTGTCTGTCTGTGTACACGATGACTCAAAAAGGAATTGAGATATTCACTTCAAAATTTTGAGGAGTTCAGTGAAAGATTTTATTGGAAAAGGAGGCTACTTGACCACACAATCTCGGAATTATGACCCCGCTATGACAAATTAGGTACAGTTGGAAAGCTTACGACAGCAAGAATACAGTTATATAAAAATGTCATTTATTGATATGTCATTGTCAAGATGGTCTTGACAATGATCTTCAAAATGATCATATCGATAATAATCTTTAATTATTTATAGTGACAATAATCCTCAAAAATTAAAAGGGCCAAGACACAGTGGTTTCCTTTTTTACATCGATTACCACAGTTTATTTTCGCTTCTCACAGAAATTGGCTATCACAATATAAAATATGTTCAACTCTGTAGTTACAGAGTTGAACAAATATTTTTGCGAAATCTTTTACGGTATTTTGCGTAACAAGGTTCTTACGCAAAGGGATCCTACGGTATTAATCTTGGATGTCGTACGATGTGCGTAGGATTTATTGTATTATATAATTGCTAGTTGGGGCAAGTACCTACTTTAATTTTAATAACATCCTACTAAATAAAGGAACAATGAAACAGTTTGCGTTTTTGTGTCTCTTCTAAAAACTGCACAATGAAAAGAAATTCTTTTATATTTCCCATTTTCGCGAAATCAGGAATTTGCAATCCGCGAACGTTTATAACTAATAATTATCCACTTTGTAATTGTAATTGTGTATTCCCATTAGCAATAGGCTGTCAGCCAAAATCTGTAAATGGCTGTCTATTTTGTTCTGTATAACGTTTATAAAGTAAATAGTTAATAATATGCATCCCTACTAAAAGCACACGAACGACGAGTGTTATTAAAATTGTAAAATTATAGTTTGTACCTTTAGATCTACAGAGCTATTATTTGCACGATTTCCGCCGGTTTATTGTTCCTTTGTTAAACCTCATCTGTTCCACAATGGATTGGATTTGGTGATAAATCTTGATTTGGCAGTTTGCAGCGTTCGATCTCCTCATGACATGATATCAATATGAACTGACTGATTGCTACACTTATGATAATTCCCTTTTGGCATTTAGACATTTTGCATATCATGTGTTTTTTGCACAGGTACCTTTTATACTTCTATTTGATGAAATGTAAATTGTCGATCTATTATGCTTTAGGTAATTATTGACTTATTATTAGAATTTACTACACAATGAAAAATTTGCATTGCAAATAAATTAGTACCTGGCAAAAAGAGTTTATTGACGCAAGTATTTGTATATCATTATGCAGCATTTAATTTCCTACGTAAAGAGATTTCCATTTCTAATTTCCTCCTCAATGAGGATGAATGAAATAAAATGAGCAAGAATGAGAATAAGAGTACTTTTGTACTAGGGTTGAATGATGAAACTAAAATCAGAAATGTATTCGCTCTGCAATTGTAAATCAACAAGTAATCAATTAAAAATATTTTTGGGTGCAATTTTTCATTTTTTCAATAACTCTTGCGAGATATTTTGCACAGTTATCCATGTAATCCCCTAAATCGTATAAATGTTTGCGAATAATATAAGTACATGAAATGGGTATTGTACAATAATAAATATTGCATGTGCTATTTACCGTCTACATAATTCCATATCTGCTATAAATGGCTGAGAACATTGTGAGCTTATTTTACTTTCCTTAGACATCCTTACTACTTGTATTGCGTTAATTCATTTCGGAACTATGCCCTTATTTTTAAATCGACCTTGGCAAAAAATCTAGCCTTTTAATTAAATGTACTGATAAACAACATTTTTATCAGAAAGAAAATGCTCATTCAGTGAGATAAAAATATGTTCTTGCACCCATAACTGTAAGTCATCTAGGTAGGTGCATGTGTTTGCTAAGAACTTCCATTTACCTACATCCAGTCCAGTATAATAATGGATACTACGGCTAGCTATAATTTTATAATTTATATGAGAATGGTAGCAGTGGGTAAGGAAAAGGAAAAATTAAATCGAACACCCTCTCAGATGTATTAGTACATATTGATTGTGAACATATTATGATTATCATATGCTAATCCTTATCTCACAGACTAGAGAATTAATAAAAACGGAAAGCAAACACAGTCTTAGCCTGGAATTTTTATTAAAAAGATCCGGTTTCCAGCAGATATTGTGAAATTTGCTTGAAGCGGTGTTGTACAGTGTAGACGTAACATGAATGAAGATTAATTAGTAGTGCAAAGTACGTATATTATTTATAATATACCTTTATAAAGGTAACTATTGCATATTTTCCCAATAATATTATGTAATATATATTAATATATCTAATTTATTATACACACTATCTGTACATAAATAAATAGCTATACAATGACTACGTAATATTTGTATCAAAGCAATTTTAATAATATATTCTGTAAAATATTTACTTAAATATTTAATGTCATTTATTTCCTTTACCGCAGATTTTCGTTTATTATTACACTTCAAGTGAATTATTTTCGAAATATCTTCCATTTCTGTATTGTCGAGTTAATAATGCACAACTGTAACTTATGTATTAGGTATTTATAGTATCAAGTCTATTTTCAATGTAAAAATTCCAGAATTGTAAATGCACAAACGTATGCCCACGTCATATTTGTACAATACACATCTGCCTTAATTATTTATTTTCAAAGGTCAATACAGATCTTATTGTTAAAATGATTACGTACACTATAAGCAAACAAGTTTGTATACAATTTGTCCGGAATGCCAAAAAGGTCTAATATCTTATCGACTAGTAACATGATTTTTATTGCATGTAAAATACCTAAATGAATATAATGGTAAAGTATTAAATAGCAAGAGCAAGATCAACAATCAATATTGGTCAATCAGTTTTACCCACCTCAATTTTTATAGACAACATGTACTTGTATAAAAGTGGTTGGTACCACAACAATATCAATGTCATTGTCTTAGGTAAGTAGGTAGTACAATGTCCTAATTACCACAAATAAACAATAACTATGTACTCACGTACCCCACAGTTTATAAGAAAATACGTATGTACATCAGCTGGGCATAAGGTACAAGTTTCAAGGACAATCTGCTTATATTTTTGTAATGAATTTTCCAGTTCTGTCTGGATTAACAAGATAGAATGGAATTACGTTACAGTGGTCTTCAGGTATCTTTATAGTGTTTGCTATTTTTAAAAAGAGTTTTTTATTGCATGGGAAAAAGTAGTTTAGTCTATTTATAAGTTTACACCTTTACAAATTACTTAACTTGTCCATGACTTTTGAATTGCAAAAATGTGGTGAGCTAATGGCCAGACATCTTGGGACAACTGCAGGATGCGTAGTAAAAATTATGTACGAAATTTCCGACGAAAAAGTATTTGAGACAATCTAAAGTGCTTCGCAACATAAATATTATTTGTACCGAAGAATTTTACATGCCGTATATTTCCTTCTAAAACCGCATTCCAAATAAACCCCGGGGTACATGGGGGCTTTTGAAATAGCATATATTTTTCATTTACAGATCTATTTAGTATGTAAACTATTGAATTCTTCGGAGTATTTTTTCACAAGGTTTATAAACATTTATTTTTAATTAAGTTGCCTAAACATATTAAATTATTATTGAATCTTAACCTGCACAGGTTAAGATTCCACAAGTGACGTCATTAAAAAATTCAAAGATCAATAAAATGGGGATATATATTTTTGTGGGATATTCATCTGACCTCTGAACAGAAATTAGTATCCCGTATTTGCATAGTACTACGAACTTATATTTTGCTACACTTACATGTAGCTAACAGGTTTCAACTAATCTTTACTCTTCTAAGTTGCTAAATTTCAAAATTAAAAGTTGAAGATAGCACTGGATTTTCCTTGTCTTGTCAATTCTTTACTTGTTTTGCTATTAACAGAAGGAATGCATCTAATGACTCAAGATTTTCCCACTCGCATTCGTTACAAAATAAAAGTAACCTACGCCTATACCTATGTTTGTGATTGTACAAGATTTTGCTGTTGTAAAATATAATGTGGGAATCATACTCTGTGGATAAATTAGTACCTTTCAGTAATCGTACACAATTTTTAACTTATATAAATAAGTGCTCATGCTCAACTAAAGATTATTATTGTTGCTAAATATTATTTATATACATGTACCGATGTACCTAGACTATTTACGAACATCAAGAAAGAGCAACCAGCAATACCAGGATGAGCTAATTGCAATTAAGTCTGCATTTACTTCTACTTATGTATTTAGTTATGTTAAAAATATCTAAAAATAAAAATATTACGTTAAATATTTTCGAATTCTATTCTTATTGCAATATGTAAATACATATCCTATGTAATATAATTTAACTTGAAGCTTTAAAGATCTCTCTAAATAATTCCATGCAATAGTACTACCACCAAAGAAGAATTATTTATTCCTCAATAACAATGCTGCAAAGTCTGTCTCATTTAATTATATACAAAATAAGTTCTCTTGTCTTATCTGTGTAATTTCTATTCCTAGAGGAAAGGGTAGGGTACATTAGCAGCAATATATCCTGTCCTGCCTGATTACGTACGTTAATAAAGGTTGATCTGTATACCTGCACAAGATTAACACTGCACTGGTACTTTAACAGATTGCAAATGCCATTCTCACAGAAATTCTTGTTTTACACATGATATAATTTACATACACCAGTTTACAATCAATAATATCATTTACATTTCATTTAATGGTCAACTGTGCATATTTATTAAGTAGCTAGCTAATGTACATAGACTAGGCAAGCTATGTTTGTCCGTCAGTCTGTTGATCCTAGACTAAGTGGCGATTACTTAGTAAAAGATTAAAATAATACACCAAAGTTTCAATTGCATATATTTTATTGCAAATATTAATATTATAAATAAATAACTATAGTTATTTCTTGAATTTACTTTTAATATGTTGGGAAATTTTATTTCTTTTGCAATGGTTTATTTACATTATCTTGATAGATATATATGTCTCTATACAATAATTACATATTTACTTTATACGAGCATGGACAGACAGTATAGTAAACAAGATGCAATATTTATTGTGTTTCACATCTATCACCACCATTAAATAACATGTAATTAGTGAATAACGGCTTATGTGAAGATTCTGATGAATGTGTGTACACATATTTAGTAAATATTTAGCTTAAGATACATTATTTATACGTATATAATGAATATACTAGACAAATGTCGACAACAGTTACGAATTTGCATAAAGATACAACTTATTGCTTTGTGTGTACCTTTTTGCAATAACTGGCGCCTTATGGATGGATAGAGATCCGGCTCTTCCAATTAATCACACGTCACAAATTGTGATTGGACATGACCCAAGCAATTAGCCATTTTTATTAGTAAATAGGAAGCAAAGGAAGTAAATCACTCACATTTACTACAAGCAAAACAAGAGCTAGCAAAAAACCTGCAGTCTAGTTTTCTTGAATGAATTACCTTATCTCAGGATATCATTTTATCTTACAGCGTAGCAGGATGCATTGATATTGATACACAGATGTCCCAAACCAACAGCAAACAGCAAACTACAAAAATTTAAAATGCCCATTCATACTCCATAATATGTACACTACGTAAAGTTATAATTTTTTCAAAGAAGCAAAGGGTAAGTAGATTTATTTTGGCTTAGGTACCTATACCTAAGTATATAATTCTTATTTATGTACAAATGTATAAAAAGAGCGGAAATTCCAGAAATGAGATACAGATGATGAAATGAACTCCTATGAATAGGATGTAATCTACATACAATTATTTAAATAGAACTGAATTTGTTATTCCTTCCTCATCCAGTCACTTAATTACTTATTATTTTGTTTACAGTATTTATTTTCCTACATTGCTGATTTGGTAGGTACTATACCGTTGTATTGCAATATAATTTATGATACTTGTTGCTTGATGGGTGTGTGCGCCTGTAAAATATTTAGTAAACAATATTATCAGTCAAGCTCATAGGACACAAACGTGTTGATACAAAATTGATGACCGTTTAATTGACGATTTATTATTTATTGGAAATTAATTGTCAGCAAGTAAATAATAGTAAGAGCGTCAATGGAATATTTATTGTTTTGGTAATATTGATTTAGCGAATTAAATGAATGATTAATGATTTGCTTTAATGATTTGCGATTTGCTTTCGATTCTGGCATGTTGCAATATGCGCGTGTCTTAATTAGTGTTTTAATTGCAACATAAATAAGTCAATTAAATTCATATATGTATAAATACAAATATAAGATTAGGTATCATTAATAATTATCATTAAATATTCTCGAATTTAATATTAAGATTAATATAAAGGTATTTTATAATGGATGGCATGGTGTGACGCTTTATGGAGGAGCATTTGAAGATGGTTTCTAATTTCTCACTGTATCATGTTAAGTAATTATATAATAATGTTGCAACTAAATAATTACAATTAAATACACAACCACTAACAAAAATATTATCGCAATTTACAACAAAAATGCTTTAGTAGACTATATAAGATACACCAAATAATATTGTTTGCATTAATTACGATTACGATAAATATCGCTATATAAATAATTACATGGATTATTACATGATTTTTCGGATATACTGTATTCTATAACTTATGTAATAGACTATGAGAGAAATGAAAATGAATTTTGGCCAAAATTTTCTCACACTAATAATTTATCATTTATTAATTAGAAAGATAATTTAAAAATACACGAATAGCAAACAAAAACAAGTGAAATCACACGCTAGTTGAATAGAATGTCAATTTGTTTACAAGGTTTGCTATATCGGTTTACTTTAATTACATAAACATAACCATGCAAATTCTTTCTTTAACTTTCCTTTAGATTGTAGGTACTCTATAAAAGAAAATAACATAGGACGGGTTTACTGTCTAACTTACCACCCATTACATGCTACGCGGGTTTTTACATAATATTTCCTATTTACATAAGGTCACTCTTAAAGGCTGCTTTTCACATTAGGTATTAAAGATATGAATTGATTATACCTATTCCTGCTCAAAGTTAGGTAAGTAGGTTGACGATGACGGGTTATACACCGTGCTGTGCTTATCTATTGTTTATTTACAGACGTCATTCAATTTATCTTGTCCATTCTGTGAATGAGTTTAATCTGTAGTGATAAGCTCCGAACTTTTGAGTACATGTTATTCTAATGCATAAATAGGTAAATAAACAAGTTCACACACACAGATGAAAAAAATGCTAAAAGATGTTACTTAGAAATCAACTTTATAATATATTAATCTTCTTGTTCGCCGAATATCAATTAATTAATCGGAAATGTATATGAAGTACTACCTTGTACTACATAGTATTACATAATTCGGCAGCTTTTGATAGTTAATATACAAGTAATTTTAAGTACCTAAACTACCAAGTACTATACCTATATATTTAGTTCTTGGTAGTATATATATAATTTTATTGTACTTTTAGTGCAGCTAATTAGCAGACTGACAAAAATATCATGGCCCCAGGAAATGTGTATGGGTTTGTAGTAGTTTAAAAATTGTCAAATTAGTTTAAAAATCATATACATCGAAAAAGGTTCACCTTCAGAAAATATTGACATAACCGCATAACCCCCTTTTATTTCTCAAAAAATATAAAACACGGGATCATTTACAACTAGAAATCCCCGAGTTATCTCCGCACAGGTATTATAAACTGTAATGTAAATATATTTTACATTGTACCTACAATGTGTTGTCCTAAGTAGTAAGTAGATATGATTCATATTACGAAATTATTCGACGTCATCACATCTTCCTTATTTTACGTCAATTTTAGAACTGAAAATGCAGGTAAATACTATGTACATACGAAATCTGCCCATTTGGCATTTAAAAGGTAAAGGAACGCGTGTCGTGGTTTGGGTCTTGAGTTTGGCATTATATTTGTACTTTGGCATGAGCCGAAGCAAATTCTTGCCAGATATCAACACATAGCACACTACCGAGCTTGCAGAACCAGATTTATTGTGTATTGTACGCCTGAAAGTAAAGTACGTCATAATAGCATGACATCAAATTTTTTGCGCAAAAGAAGACAATACAATACAGATTTTCCATTATGTGATTTTACGCACTAATTTCATATCTTTACCGAGAAATGTTTAATTTTTCTGGAGTCAAACACATTTGCATTTCCAACTGGCTAATACTGCCCTGTGGTAGTTTAGTTATTGTATTATAATTATGTAAGTTACTTATTGTTAGTAGGGTGACAACTTACTAATAGTGTAAACTGTGGACAGAAAGGAAAAGAGCATCCAAATATTAATATGTAGATATGACGAAAACAATTATGCATACCTTATTAGCTCACCACTGGCAATTGTACGTATTTAAGCATTAAATCCATTTAAATCCATTAAACAAGTAACTCCTGCATTAAAAAATAAACATCAGATCAATGGAATATTGCGCAATGTCAATTTTTTTAACCTATTTAAGTGGTTATGGGCTGCGGGGCTGTCAATTTGGTTGTAGACCTGAAAAAGACTATTATAGTTGGGTTGGCATTATAATTATGTCATAAAATATGTGTACTAAACTCTACTGAACATTGCAAAATTAGAATGAATGATTTGTCATCGTGTGTCAAGTACTGAATTACAAGCCAACAGTACAAGCCAACTGTATGACGTCTTTACTCACGACTCACAACCAGTCTTAAATTTAATTTACCTTTGTGGAGGTTTAAAAAAATCGGAATTTAAATTTAATTGCAATCAAAAAACTTTAAATGTATACTATTTAAAATTTAACTACTGTAAAACACAAAGGATGCTTCCTTTGAGGATTATCAGAATATTACAAAAAGTGACTACATTGACATTGACCATGTAACTCCGGGAATTTACTTAAACAACTGAAAAAAACTCTAGGTCAATGTCATTAGCTTCTTTTATAATAACTAGCCTTACGGTTGACATAATTATAAAAGAAATGTCACCAATACATACATTATCTCAAAATCAAACTGTTTAAAACGTGAATTCATTCATAGGAGGCTACTTGCGTCATTTAGTTATACCTACAGTCTACAGTACAGATTCATTAGCTATTACCTAGAATTCTCTAATTGTATCAATCTCTAAATCAGTACAATATTCGGCCCTCACAAATTCAGATGCGGAACAAACCACATGCGGTTTAGTACAGATGATCGAACCAAAAAGTCGACACTTTTATTTCACTGTCAACCAACAGATTGCCATCGTCAGTAACTAATAAGTACTACAACTACATAAATTAGCGTGTGCGTCTGTTGCAGAGAATGAGAGTGAGTGATCAGTGCGTGCAATCACAATACTTAATAGCTATAAAGATATATACAAAATACCTGTAATAGCCGTACAATGAACCTTGACATTAACTCTGACGATCGATGGCACTCAGCAATTGCAACTTTATACGCTTTTAGGGCACATAACTAATATAGGAGAGCGCATTTTATATACATACTAAGTAATACTATAGGAGTTTATGCTAATGAAAAGTACAAATAGATAAATAAGTTAGCAGACAATAGAAAAGTAGAACAGGGAACTCTAACACACATGATTGACATTGAATTTAAATGTGCAGAAATGTTAGTAGTTATATGCATGCATATGGGGGTCTGTGTGAAATCTGTTCGCAAAAAACACTTTTCCAAAAATATGGAAATTAAAGCAGTTTTTTAACCTTAAAATCCTTGCAAATAAAGTTAGTAGCTTTATACATACGGCGAATCTACATGGCACGCGAAATAGGTATTACTTCTGGAAGGTAACAATTAAGACACGTTGAACGATTTTACAAAATGGTTCACATTGATATTGTAAATAGTAGTTTTATTTATAAAGTAGAGTGTAAATACATGTTGAGAAGATATTTTAATTTATTTTGCCGAACAAAATGCCTAAAGGATAAAAATTAAAACATATAAAATGCTACTGATTAAACTATTAATTTCGGACACGCTTTGTATATCTGTAGTAATAATCTATGTAATTTGATGTTAACTACCTTGATTGGACATTACTGTTGGCATAATTATTTATTTTTATTTACCTAATCAAATCGCCAATAATTACAATAAAGAAATAATATTTATTGATGAGTACAGGGGATTGTACAAAAGTTATAAGCTGTGATGCAAGTATAGAAAAGGAAATGAAATGTGTTGATCGATCAAGTGTCATAAACCAGATGGATAGAATAGAATACGAATGCATGGGGAGAACTTATGGTACAGAGTAGTTAAATTACATTATGCTTAATATTATATACATATCTTACATTCTCACAATAATTACAATAAAAGTACATTAGCTTATAGAACAAGAGAACTAGATTATTTTTTGTGTGCATGCGTGCAAAATGTAAATATAAGCAATTATTGTGTGCACAATGTAAAACGAACGAACGCAAGAGACAAGAATTGCAAGGTGACAGGAAAAAAGTGGGAATCTTTGTTAATTTCTAGTTTGATTCCTTGTTTTTTCAAATTCTTAATCTGAATAATGTAATTGTTTCTGTTGCTTGCAAATGTATGCTCTTCTATGGGTGTCTACAACTAATTGCTGGCGAAATATCTAGCATATACCTAAGTTAAATGCATTCCGCATGCATTTTTCAACAAAAGCATGCATTACTGAGGTACTTTAATTAGCCAATTGCAATTATAACCTTGAGGTTCGACTTTTCATGAAAAGTCAGTTTACGCTTGCGGTTTGCGGAAAAATTGTCATTTTTCGCATTCGAATTGACGGAAAGATAATTAATTATCTTTGGTATTTTGAAGGAGTTGCTTGAGATTTTTCGATGCAAAATGTAAATGTATTTTGCTTGCGTTTTGATGGAAAATGAATTCCTTGCTAGAGATTTTGCGCTTGCCTTTGTTTAAATGAATGTCGCCTTTTAATTTTGCTAAACGGCAAGTAGTTTGTTAAAATGCATTGGATTTGTCTCAGTTTGTTAAAAAATGCTTGTGATTTGTGTATTATACTCAGTAGGTACCTATTTAAATAAATAGATACCTATATATTTATCAAAAGTGCAACTCGTTTGCATGTGTGTAATCTTTAATCTTAAGTATTTAAGTAGTAAGCACATTACGTTACTATACTAAGGTATATGTATCATGACATGACTGCTCTACAATAATATTATATACTTCGCAATTTAAAAATGTAAGTGATTATAATCACTAGATCTGCAATTATATAAAGTACAGGTAGTTGTACAAGGAGTATTACAATGTCATGTTGTCTGTCTATGTAGCGTATGCATAGTCGCCACAAAAAATGTCTTAAAATAACATCTTGTATAATTTTCTGGATAAAAATACAGTAGCACTACCTATATGAACAAAATGTTATAGTTATAATGAACTTCTACGTTTAATTCCTTGAATAATTGTTATGTATAAATAAGTTTAGGTAGCCAGACGCTTATTAAAATAGCAATTGAACTCCTTTTGACAGAAGAATGAAAAGAAAAGTTCATAGATATTGTTGTTAAAATAAATAATTTATTTAATAGTGCTTATGAATGGTAATTTACTGGACAGTTGATAGTTACCCTTTGTCTTCGACCACAAGTTACTATTTTGCTGGTGTTATTTAATTGTCTAGAATTTATAATTGTGCAAGACCATGCATACTTAATAAATTACATCACGCACTAGCCTACATTAATTGATAGCTAATTTTCCGCTATTAACACAATTTAATGTAGGCTTGCACCAAAAACATCAAATCGTCTTAAATAGAATTTTTTATCATAATTTAAACATCCTCTTCAATCGCACAAAACAAAAAATCATTTCTACAATTTTTTAATGAAAACTGCACTTTGCAGAAAAATGTCATCATAATCAATACCTGTAAAAAAGCAGAAGAATCTGCAACAGACACCAATAAATTATTTTACTTGTATGAAATTTTGTAGCAATGAATATTATTACTTATTCGTCCAATTTTTATTTTAAATAAGTGCATGTATTTTTATGATACGAAGTTCAAAGGTTAGTTATGCATATAATTAAATTTTTATAGGTATATATACCGGCAATGCAATGCACTAAGGGACAACAGGTCGGCAATGCTGGCTAGGCTACTTACTATGAGTGAACGCCCTATGCAAAGGTCACATCTTTATTGTTTATTTACTCGTTGTGCATACTTTTAAGACATTACGATAGGACATAGCTCTAGTAATGTATTTTGGACAAGAGACTGAAATAAATAAGTATAACAACATTAACATTAGTACAAAGTATGTAGTATCTACTTAAAAATGTAAGTACAGATTATATAGGTAAATAGGTATATATTCCCTATCAAAAAATGTTTCTCTTATTAGTACTACATTTGTATTAGAATGCGTAGATTATGCCTATCGTAAATCTTGTAATAAATTCCGAGGGTATTTATTTAGCGGTTGGTTGAAAGGAATCCTGTGTCTCACATGTATTTTAGTGAAGAGGGTAAGGTAAGAGTTTCCACCGACGTTTATTACAGGATTTACGGTATACAAAGGTGTAACTATATACCATGATAGTAACAGAGTAACAGGTATTAAGAAATACTTAAGGTAAGTAAGTAAGTGGCATATACCTGACCAGGTAGCTAGAAACTTACGATAAGGTAAATATGCAACAAAATATCACGAGGATAACGCATGGCTCTCTGTCATCGACATCAACTCCGACTTCTACTCATTGTCAGTGAAGAAAAGGTGTGTAAATAGATAGTGGAGGCAGGCCAGGGAGATATAACATTGCGTAAGAAGTAGTAAAGAAATTTTCCCAGAAAAATATCAGAATTTTTAATGGATGCTAGACGAGAGATAAATAATCTACATAACAAAAATAAATGTAGCAAACAAACAACTTAAGGGAACTGAACTACTTTAAGTATTTATGTTGCAGGATAAATGAATTTTCTGGGAAAGTTATACTTGTCCTAGGAATTTCACTTTTCTGTGCAGAAAATACTAAAATTATGCTCCATTAGCCTGCAGGTGGTTTTAAGCTTCCTAAATAAGTAATATAGGGCATATAAAAATGCCTTCTTAATCTCCACAAACTTAAATTGTTAAATTCATCTTTTGCCAAAAATGAACACTAAGAAAAGCTTAATTTGTCCTATAAACTTATTTATCGTTCAACATAAATAACTTTCAACTTACTTAATTGCTTGACTTAGGATTCTTGAGGATTTATAGCAGAGTAAATGTAGTAACTATCAATATCTACTAGATTGAGGAGAGGTGTGTGATGAGATGATGCGAAGAATGAAGAATCACGGCAGTGAAGCCAATAGTCAAGTCAAGTCAATGTTGTTGAGACGAGCAGGAAAATCTTTTAGTTATCTTTAGGTATATAACAATAATGTTGCGTTAGTTCATGAATAAAATTGTGGGAAATGAATCTAGTTTGTCTTCTATGTATTCCGTTCTTGTACACTACACCTACATAATGTAATGTAAATGTAGAAATACGTTTAATATGTATATTAATTCCATATTGTTACCTCCATACTATATTTACAAAACAATATACTTAATTACAAAAAATGACACACAAAGCATAATATGAATAATTTGTAATCTACTAAACTACTACCTACTAATGTACGTAAATGCAGAGACATAAACAAGTAATAAATAGCTAAACGTGCATCTATCTGTACAATATATCACTATGTATATCTTTAATTTCTAATAGTGCATGCTTAATAGTGCATCCAAAGCAGATAAAAAGCACAATACCTAGTTAATTTGTTAGCATCTTACTACAATTACACTTACAGCTGTGTAATATCCTTACATATAGCTTATAGATAAAAAATCCCATAAAAATCCCATAATTATTATATGATGACAATTTCATTATTCACATGCCCTTTGCATATATTACAAGACGACAAGCGTTCAATAATGCATAGCTCCATAAATAATGTAAAACTACACCAATTACATTTGCATTCAGTGTACTGTACACATAAAGTGTTTCTAGAATACCAAAATCTAATTCTCATCTGATTGCTGTGATTTTTGTAGCCATTATGGATTTATTTCGTTACAGTAACTAGTATTTGTGTATCGTACAAACAAAGATGCACAGGAATAACATCAATCGCATATATAAAGTACATAAAATATGATTGTGGCTCGTTTGCGTAATGTATGCATGCAAACTTGTATCTTGTGTACTGTGTACTGTGTTGTGTACCTTTCAGTAAACCCACAAAACCTAACCTACAACCCTACAATACGTGTACTTGTCTGTATCTACCTGAAAGTCAAGTCAATATTATATGAATGTGCATTTGAATTTGAATTCCTACTCAAATCATATACGTACGTATATGTAAATACTTTATATACATATTTACTTATATGTGTGCTGTATAGCTAGTTTTACCTGTTCACTATTAGTACATTTATGTATAAGGTATTTAGCTACATATTCCATTGTGCTTCATTCATTTCCATTGTTGAAAAGGTGTTGCATGTATTTATGATGTTACCTACAGTAGAGTAGTGCTGTAAGCTGTATGATTTTGAGACATTTACAATTTACATGGAGACATGTAAAATAGTAGGGAATGAGATGATGATGATGATGGAAGTGTAAGTATAAGTCTCATGACACGAACACGACACACTCCTCTACGTACGAATATAAAAGCCAACATTTTTCCGGTTGTCGTTGTCCTCTTCTACTTCCATTTATTATCTTATTATCCTAGGTACTCTCCTCTTCTCATGTAAATTGTAAATTGTAAATAAGTACATTGCATTTGCATAGCTAAAGCTACTGAAGAGCAAAATCAGAAACAACTTCCCTCCATCTCACAGAGACGAGTCTCATTCTCATTCACTGATAAGCACTCAGACCGTTCGGTCCCCTCTGCCCAACTCTCTTCCTAAATGTATTATACAGTATTTACCAAGCTCCTTATTATTTCTTTGTGAAATAATAGGCACTAACTAATTTTTCAATTGAATTTTATTGTTTTGTTGAGTTTTGGAGTTTTTAATTTGTTTACCTGTTTAAGTTGTGAATTTTTAAAAGTTTTTGTTGTTGTGCATGTGTGTTTTATCTGTAATTGTAGTAATTGTACAAGTGTTGAAAAGATTTTTCATCAACTAGAACATAGAACATAGAAGAAGGAGGACAATTATAAGGAAAGCGTCAATTTATTTATTGCATTGTTAACTTCGATTTCTTAAGGTATGTATGTCTATGAAACTATAATATATCTTTGTATGTAGTGAAGGTACACAATCACAATAATGTTTCTTTCGATCTGGTTTTCATTTTTATTCAAATGCATGTTCAAAGTGCATTTTCATTTGCATGCAGGACGTAAACTATGTAGTAAACGAACGCTGAACGATAGGACTCCATTTTACAGAAATTAAAAGGGTGACTATTTTTTTGCATGAAATGTATTTGCAAATTGCACATTTCATAGTAATAGTTGATAGTTACATACATGATTACATGCAATTATGCATACCTATTGATTTACTTAGAATTATTGCAAAATAATAAGTATGATTGAAAAAAATTTAGTTAAATATTGTACAGTGTTGATAAAATGGTTGTGAGAGTCTTTAAGTGAGGGAATTGCTATAGATCAACATTTAATAATGGCGTAACTAGCGAATAATTACTAGTATTTCAAAAATTGGCAGTACCGCAAAACGGTCAACCTATTTAACTGCAATTACTTGAGGCTTAATGAATGAACAATAGCTTCGTTGCCAATTTACTATCATACATGCAAATAAGGAAGCATAATACTGTAACACCGTACATTCGCATAGGTTATAAATTATTTCTATTTAGATATCATAGTATTACTGAAGACTATACTTTTTTATTTTCAGCTTAATTTACATTTTTGGCAATTATTTCTCATTTTAACCCTGTATTAATCTTTATGATCTTCATGAATTTTACGTTAATTGGTATATATTCACTAAAATTAGTAAAAGATTTAAACATTCTTCGATTTACTGACATTTGCATGCGATTTTGCAAAACCTTTTATTTTGTTTTCGCATGAATTCCAGTTTTCCAGTTTTAAATGTTCGGGTTTATTAATTTTATGACAAAATTTTTGTTGCATTTTATTGTTTAACAATTTTACACGTTTTATCTCACAAGGGCTGTTAAGGGCATTTTAGGTCAAGTCTCACCCTTGACTTTGTAACATGAATTACTTAATATTCCTTTGTTGAAAAGATTGCCTTTAAATGTAGGTTACCTACCTGTTAAGGCAATTAGTCACATAAGTAACACAGTAGACCAAAGCATAGCACGTGCTATCTTGTGCTATGTTATATTTTGTGTCCCAATTGAACAAATCTATACATGAGTACGCCA
>JAQFYC010003206.1:0-21709 GCA_034694165.1 Tomocerus mixtus | reverse complement strand
GAATAAGATTTTGTTCTAATGATACCATAATTGTTTTGTCGATCGTTTAAATAAGTCTTTAATTTACTAGTTTACTATAACCAAACAAGTACAATTGCTAAGCCGGCTAACTACGGATGGTGATGGGACTGTGTAGGAATTAGTATGTAGTAGGTACAGGATTATATTATTATTCGTTACCCAATATAACAAGTCTTTAGAGCTATGAAATGGATGTACGGTACCACCATCCTCTCGCTTCATTTTCATAAATTGTCCTGCATTAACGTACCTCCTAATGTTGACAGGTATTTGTGGAAGAACAAATACCCGTCAACTTCCGTTATTAAGAGATTAAGTAGACCTCGCACATTTCACTAAAAAATTGTGGAGATCGTAAGCACATTTCATCGAGTGCTATGTCAATCAAGAGCCATGGTCAAAGAGAATTTTTTGATGTCAATATATATTTTCTGTCGTCAATGGTTCCCTAGCTATATGTCATTAAAGTGGAGGTCGTAACCAGATTTTATCGAGTACTATGTCAATCGAGAGCCACGGTCAAAGAGAATATTTTGATGTCAATGAATATTTGCTGTCGTCAATGGTTCCCTAGATAAAGGCCATCAAATTGGAAGTCGTAACCAGATATCATCGTGGGTCATGGTACCAATATTGACCATAATTGTAATTGGAAGCAGCAAAATATATTTCATGGTATAACTGATTAATTTATGAAGAAGTGGGAAGCGGTATGATATTTTCCCAATACCTTTGATTTTGATAGCGTGTATCAAGCAATATCCTATATTTCAATACCCCAATTTAAAATATAACAGGTACCCGAATTGGCTATCTTATATGAAAGGAACACCATCATATTGACATCAAATGTAAGAAAATGATTCTATAGATTTCAAATTGACCATATCATATTATTACGACACGATACACAGCAGTTACGAAGTCGTACTACTGCTCACAAGAAAGACAAGTCATCTATGATGACAGAGGACATGTTGTATACCAAGTTTCATCATCTTAAGTCAATGCGCGCGTTCGGAAGTTGACGTGTTGACGGACAGACACACAGACAGACATTGCGATTACATAAGCCAGCCTCGCACACTCGGGGCGGGCTAAAAAGTTTCTACGAGCTTAGGTATTATACATAAATTAATCAAAAACAGAATTGAACCCTGATAAATATAATATCTGTACTGTAAAAATATTTGATATTTTACTTTACCAAGTTTATGGATTTCACGATTTCAGTTTAATTTCAGGAATAATATAAAACTTATTACGTCTCTCCATAATGGTAAAATTACATTACACAATAGGTAAGAAACGGGGAGAGGTGAGAAAAGAATACAAAGTAGCAGTCAGGAACGTGCAACGTGGTAAAATGCATATATAAAAGAAGATACTTGTTTTTCACCTGCCATTAACTTGAACTGTATATAAACAATAAACAATGAACTAGACTTCCTCATTGCAGAAGCTGTATTTTGAGTATTTTGTGATTTTTGTGTTGCACTTGACAATATTTGAATAATCTCTCATTCAATCGAAAACATTTAACTAGTAATTCTGAATTCAGTAAATAATTTTTAATCTCCTTTTAACATCTATTTACACTCATACGTAGAAAATTGCTCCAATTAATTTAATCAAAGCTTAGCTTTATCAAATTATAATTCTCCGATTTGCACAGCTGGAGCTGACTGACTGTCCCTCCTGGTTCTCAATCATTCTTATAATCTAAATAATACCACACAAGGGGTACAGGTACTTAACTTTGTTTACTATCAACTATGATGTTTGTTACAATTTGTTTTGATACGTTGTGTATCTGTCTGTATTACACAACTATGTGTTGTGTAATAACGTAATCAGTAATTGTCATTTCTGTTGTAAGTTAATCATTAATATAAAGTGTAACAAACCTACTTTCTGTTCCTTATTTTAGACACCTATGTACTGGAGGACTTTAATCATTAATAAATGAACAAAAAATAATAATTCCTGTCGTCGTCGTCAGTTGACATTTCTTTCATAAATCTTCAAAAGAAAAGGAACAGAAAAGTCAAAATGAACAATGTAAAACGGCTGTCAAACCCCCAAATTGCAGCAACCGATGTGAATGAAAGTGTTCCTTCTGAACGGAATTTGTTTTCACTTCAAAAGAATCCACTTTTAATTGATACAGTAAGTATTGCAAAATATAATAAGCTAACTTTGTTTTTGTTGTCCCTCTTGGGTACGTTGGAAGTTTCCCTTCCATGCTTTTTACTTCGAAATTGTTTTCTTAATCCTAAACTGGTCAGCTTATTTAGTATGTTTTCTCATATTCTAGTATTATTCTTATAAAAAACTTTATATAAGAATGTTTGTCACTATATCGTTGTTTATGAAATGAATGACACACAACTTTATATTTTAGGTTCTGCAGTCACTTTTTATTTGGGTGGATTATGCAACTCTGAAAAACTGTCGGCTAGTGGCTAGGAAATGGAAAGACGTTGGCGATTGGATATTTATTAATCGCTCAGCATTGTCAATTAGAATTTCAACAAAAGGATTACCGCCGACATTTTGCAACAATCCAGAAGAAATTGCCTCACTTTTCAAAAGTGTCGACCAGGAGGTGCAAGAAGTTCGTTTTTGTGCCTTTAAATTTGATTTAGCAGTTTTAACAAAACCGGTAGAAGAAATGTATTTACTCCAAAACAAACTTAGAATGACCCAGTTGGAAATCACTGGTAGGCGGCGCTCACCGGATATTGACAGCGTAACCACATTGAACTTCAACATTAATGCGGACGAATTAATTGGTCCGAATTTGATTAAATTAAAGCTGGCCAGCCCGGCTGCCCATGAGGAAAGCTGGACTGTGTCCCTAGAAAAATTAAAGTCCCTCCGTCATATTGATTTGAAATTTTGTAAAATTGTAGTAACCCCCGGCGTGAAAATGGCACCAAAGAAATTGAAACTTTACTGGTGCTCTTTGGTAGAAAATAGCGGGAATCCCCCTGTGAGCCAAATGAATGAGCTAATTGATTTTAATTCGATTCAAAAACTTAATTTTTTCAATGCACTTACAAGATATGGACAGGGGAGAACTACAGAACTACAGAGACGAGTAGTTTTAAATTGGAGTGACCTTGCCAATGTTAAGGACTTTACTTTAGGTTCGTCGCTGGTTAATCTAGATAGAAAAATCTCCCCTCATAAAATTGGACTTTATGGAAACATATTCAAAGTCAACGGGGAAGATAACTGGGATATTTTATTAAACCATTATCTAGATTCCCATTCAAAAATCGAGAAGATGATACTGGGGGATAAGGTGTTATTTAGTTTTGACAGTCCTATGAGTATCAAATATTTAGAAATCAGAGAGTTGGGCTCTTTTAGGGGAACAAACTGCAGAATCGATATTAGGAACTTGAAGCTCCACCCTAATGTTTCTAGAATACCTACCGATTTTTCTTTATTGCCGAAAACAATAGAATCGTTAGAACTTGACAATTTCGGCTTGGGCAACATACTGCTTGACAAGACATGCAATTACATTATTAGTGATACTGAAGCTAAAATGTGCTTACCCAATTTGAAAAGGCTGAGGTTGTACAATGGGTGCACGAACATTCTCTACCGATTTGCTAATTGTCCCGCCTTAACTTGTGTCCTAATAGACCAGTTCCAATGCAAAGAGGGGAATATTTTTCAATTAGACCACTTGCCCCGAAATGTAAAACAACTTTTCCTCAAAGACATATTTGATATGAATGTCAAGGGAAGTCAAGCTCTAAAATTGAATTTTTTGATCCTGTCTTTTGAAAATGGCAACTTTGATAAGATGGTTACCTTTTTTGAATTACTAATACAAAATCAAATTCAGCCAAATTTGGTTTTCGTCCACTTTGGAGAAAAAACTCAAGCTACGGAGCGTGAGAAATATATCTCGGAAATAATGAAAACTCGAGAAAATCTCATGGTACAAAATTTAGCTTTCGGGCCGGTAGAGTGGGAAAAGGGAGAAGTTTTCGAAAATTCGATATTGTTTTCACTTACGGGCAAAAAATCTGAGTATTATGTATTCGAAGGCCAAAAGGGAATAGGAATGAGCAATGCAGAGTTTTGTAAAATCATTCCTCCCAATTACACAATTGTAGATGATGATGTAAATGATGAGTTATCAAAACAGTTTCCGTTTTAATGCTATAATGAAGGATATTGTAAAAGACAATCATATTTATTTGTTAGACAAGTATTATAGTTAGATGTGGGTAATGTAAAAAAATGGTATTCTCTTTTATCGCCACTTGCTGACTGCAACTGTGAGTATTATATATTCGAATGGCAAATGTGACAGGCATGGGCAATTGTGAGTTTTGCTAAGAATAATTCCTACAAATTTCACAATAAGTTTCAATACAACTGTTGAATATATTTACAATATATTTTTTAGTAAAAATTCTAGAAGAGGTTCTCCCATTTATTTCTATACTGCATATACGGCGTAATGATAATTTTAATTATGATTAAGTAAGTGCGCCATATTTATTCCAAAATATTACTTAATTATTGTATAATCTGAAGACTGATAAAAATTGAAACAGCTATTTATTTAGCAAATCATCTAGTAGTTCCATAGTATATCAACCACCATAGGCATGCGTAACTTAGTTAATTACAACATACTTGTAACAATACTATATTGTAGCGTTACATTTGAAAATGATACGGTGCTATGGCCATAGGTAGTAATATTTAGCTATAGCAGCAGGATACAGGATATATGTGATACTGATGGTACTGTAAAAAATTATTTATTTGACTAAGGGAATAAAAACATTCAAATTAAAAATGATAAAGTACATATGCCTGTGTCGTCAGTACTTATTACTATTAAGTATCATAATATTTCAAAAGCTATTTGAAATATAAATCCGGAGCCATTACTATTACCATGCAGCATTTCTTAATTTCTTTATTAAATGCAAAATAATGTCATCACAACTTTTTGCATAAAATGCATGACATCACATACCTCTATAATTTGAATTAGAATGCATATAAAATATACGACCCATTTACTATTAATATGTTAAATAGGGAGAAAACATGCATAATATGTTTGTGCAGAATGCCAAATGCCAGGAATATATTTATTGGTATTAAATCTCCACATCATGCAAAATAAAAAAAAAGAAATTAGAATGCAAATTAAATGAAAATTAAATGAAAATTGCATGAAATGATTTCATGAAATAGAAATTTGAAAATTAAAAATGAATGAAATGAGCACAATTTGCAAATAAAAATTTAATGCAAATAAAAATAGGAGGACGAGGCATAAATATTCATTTGAAATCCTTGCTTCTATGAGCACTCGTCTCCAAATCATCTTTTACATTATTAAAATCTTTTAATTTATATTATTTTGTAGCCAGTGTTCTAGGAACTAAAATATCAATTTTTTTGAACCGCTATAAAATAATTATCTATTGTATTCTCCTCAACAAAGCAAAAAAATAATGTATTACTGTGTATGATACAGATAGAGTGAGAGATTATATCATAACGGGGTGAAAGGCGAATATCGCAAGAGTGTGCTTTCTCTGTACTGCTGCTTTACCCTTGAAAGCTGGCACAACCAGCAAACACTAAATATTTTCACGCTTCTGCAATTACAATCATTATTTTGTACTTTTGGTTTTGGGAATATCAAAGAATGAAGAAAATTAACAAAATTGACACTGGATAAAACTTAACGGATTACGGTAAACTTTGCTATAATTACACACATTGTTGTCCGATAATTAGCAATTATCGTTCAATACGTAAAAACAAAAATGTTAATGATGTAACAATGTAATGCGATATAATTAATACACAGAGGTAGAAATATTTTACATCTAGCATGTTAAATTCTAAACAGTTGCTTTCTCTGTTTCTCCAATAATAACAGCAGCTGATTGTTTCCAGCTTTTATCAATGATTACACTCTTATACTGTTCATGGGAATGGGAAAGCTGAAATAAATATGGGCATTACACAAGGAGTGATAGCCCCTAACTCGGAAGAAATTGTGTCCTCAGATTGCAATTTTATTTCGCTTCAGAGAAATCCACTTTTAATTGATACGGTAAGTCATATCAAAGAACAAATTTTCAGTACGATACACATCTTTAATATTATTGTACATACCAAAGGTCACGGCGCCATAAATAACCGTAGCAATTAGTAAAAACTATCGTGAAGTACTTAAGGCCTACTGATATACAATTAACTGTCAGTGTCTCGTTATAGGTGCTGCGGTCACTATTTAGTTACTTGGATTATGAGACGCTGAAAGACTGCAGATTGGTGACAAAGAAATGGAAAGTTGTCAGCGACCCGAAGTTTATTAAGAGCTCAGCTTTGGCTCTTAGAAATTCTGCAACTAAGGGAAAACCTCCCTCATTCTCATTTTGCAAATCTCCAGAAGACGTCCCCCCACTTTTCAAAAGTGACAACCAGGAGGAACATGGTGTCCGAATTTCTTCGATCAAAGTTGAGATGGGAGTGTTCACACATTCGATAGAAGAACTATTTCTACTGCCAAACGTATTGGGAATAACAGAGTTAGAAATAAGCGGGGAAGGGGACTTGGGTCAATTTGCCAAAAATACAGATATTAGCAGCCTAAGCCGGCCTCAACTCAATGCTGACCAATTTATTGGCCCGAATTTGGTTAAATTAAAGCTGTCTAACGTGAAAGAACCTTGGATTGTGTCCTCAGAAAAGTTGAAGTCACTCCGGCACATTTACCTACATCATTGCCACGTTGTAGTAAACTCAGACGTGAAAATGGCACCACAAGAATTGAATCTTTTGCGCTGTGTTTTGGTAGAAAACGGAAAGAGTCTCCCTGTGAACATGAATTTGAATAAGATAGTTAATTTTAGTTCCATACAAAAACTTCTTGTAGTACGTCTATTAAGTCAAGATGAATTAACTCGAGTAGAATTAAACTGGAGTGATCTTTCCAATATAAAAGATATTGATTTATGTTGCACAGTGATTAATCTCGATGGAAAGATCTCTCCAGAAAAACTAGCTCTACAAGGAAACTACTATAAGATAAATGGGGCTGATGTGTCAAATGTTTTAATACACGAGTATTTATATTCTAGTGCAAATACACCAATTAAGAAAATTATGTTACAGGATAATACGGTAACATTCGATTTTGGCAGTCCGTTAATTATTGATGACATGGAATTTGGAAATATCAAATTGAGAGGAGAAAATCCCAAAGCAAATGTTAGGCACCTGAAACTTTACGATTTTTCCACTAATTTTTCATTGCTACCCCAGACTATGGAATCTTTAGAACTTGTTGATTTTGGAGGGGATTGCATTCACTATGGAAGAGCAGATCAATTTCACTTACCAAATTTGAAAAGGCTCAAGTTATACAAAGGATGTGCACACACCTTACATCGTTTTAAGAATTGTTCAGCGTTAACCCGTGTCCTAATTGACCGTTTTCAATGCTGGGCGGATGTGTTAGATTTACAACTTTTATTTATGTACAACTCAAACGTTAAGACACTGTCACTGAAAACGACTTTTGATTTCCAAGTTGGTTTACATTCAACTGCAAATCTGGAATTGTTGGTTCTTTCTTTCACAAATGACAGCTTCGATAAGATGCTGAAATATTATGAAATACTGCAAATGAATCAGATTATTCAAGCAGATTTGGTTTTCTTCCACCAATGCGGGAAAGCAAACGAGCGTGAGAAATATATTTTAGAAATTGTTAAAATTACAGAAAATTACAATGTACAAAATTTTGCTTTTGGTCCAGTGGAGTGGGAAAGGAGGGAATTGTTTGAAAACTCTCTTTTCTCCGAATTCACAGACAAGAAAGCTGAGTATTATGTATTTAATGGGCGAAAGGGCAAAGGAGTGAACAAGACTGCGTTTTATGGGATCATTCCTAATGATTGCGTAATTGAAAATGACTAATTGATGTAATTGAACTAGTTTTCTTAGTTTTGAGACTAGAACTAAGAATAATGACAATTTTGTAGGTTATTTCATGTTTCATGTAACGGAATTATTATGCCATAAATGCAATAATATGTTTATATAATAGTTATATATATAGTTGACAGTTAAATAATTAATGTATTACAGTTTTTGTCTGGAAATAAATACCTTAGGTACATGTTTATCTCAGCGGATATTCTTAAAACGTAATAAGAGATAAATATATTATAATTATGATTGTAATTATGAATAAAATATAATAATCTAATTAAGAATGAGAAGAGAACCTTTGTCTAGTCTACTAAAGATAAAGTTAGCACTCACAGTATTACTAATTGTGTTTGTAATAGTTCCAACCTACATCTTTACTGTTCTACAGTCTCATTTAGGCTGATATTAATTTTTGTGAGCATTTCCTTATATTTTACGTTTGTGTACTATATTTCCTGTAATAAAAATGTTATTATTTTATTCACGTTACATTAAAGATATATTTAAAAAATGCATTTAATCTTTGCTGCGCACTTTCATTACTTACATTTCTATAAACTTGACATAATAAATGTATCGAAAGAAATTATTTAGCCACAGCGTTTTGAAAATGTTGTATATAGAGCAAAACGCATCATTGATTGCACACGAGTATTTCATAATCAGAGCATTTCTGTACTCCTCTTTCTGGAACTTCAAGTTCTCTTCTGCCTTCGTAAAGGGAGCCTGGTATCCTTAACTGGGTTCCTCCTGAGTTTATAGTACACCTCCCGATGTAAACAGGCTTTCGGTCTACAGTTCTTCCGCCCATTATTGCATTCCCGGGTATGGAGAAATCGTCTGGGCGTCTCACCCAGTTGAGGTTTATTCTTTTCGGGTTCGTGAGTACCTCGAAGTCTTCCTTGTACTCAAATTCATTGTCTCCAACTCCGATAAAACACTTGTCGTCGTCTGGTTTTGCTTTTCCGATGAGAATGCTCCCTTCGTGGTATCTACGGCAGATGAAGATCGATCCTCGATCAGCATCGGGACCAACTATCACAGGATACTGATTGTAAGACAGGTGTACAATATTCCGGAATCTGTACCCTTGACAGCCTGCAGGAATAATTAGAAATTTTTTAGGAAGGACTCGCACATAATAACGCAAATTACGAAATTTCTGTATGAATATAAGGAAACTGTGAAGAATATCAAGGAAAACCTAGTAAAAGGACAATTAACAAGCAACCTGATTTATTTACAATCAAAAAGGATATTTAAATGTACTACTAAAATACATTAACAAAATTTAGAACTTTAACATGCTTTCATGTAATTTTGGCTATATATTAAATGAAAAATGTTATAAAACCGTGTAAAATTATTACATCTCTTTCAGTTAGATGTATTTTAAAGTGCAATAGAAATATTTACTGTAACAATTAATAATAAAAAAATAACAACTGATTTTTTCTTACCTCCGCAGTCATAGACTGCATTTATCTTCTCATAGTCCAAAACGCTGTAGGTATTTGCTTCCCCCTCGTTGCTTCCTCCGAATGTGATAGGTCCCGATAGCTTAGCATGCATGCATTGCCCCCAGTCCTGCATGAGGCTCACGTAGTCGTAGAATATGTCCACACCAGCTTGGTCCATTTTAGCATATCCTCCAACCGTTTGATCCTCAGCTGCATGACACCCTGGCTTTTTCGTGTCCCATGTGATGTACTTGTCTCGGTCGGGGCGGTTTTGTTCGTGTGGGAACCCCATCGTGTGTCCCAATTCGTGTTCAAAAACGGACAGGGTCATGCAGTGATCTGACATGCTCAATTCCTGTCCATTGTAGTTGTCTGGATTTGTGGGGAAAACACGACCGCCCTCTGTTCCCGCGCAACCCTCGCGTCCAGTATATTTGAACCTCAGCCATTGTTGGTCTTGTGGCTGTCTTTCACGAAAACGGATGCAAGTTCTTCTCGCTAGTTTTTCTGCAGTTTGAGCGAAATTGCTCCTTCCACTCGCAGGAAAATCATCATTAAATACATACGGAATGACAGCATTGGGCCACGTTCTAGTAACGAAAGATCGACGAACCTGTATTCAAAATAAGTGCAAAAAGCAGTGAATAAAAATGGTCACACTGTAAAAAATGAAAAATACATCTAACTTATCTACGCGTTAAATTTTTATTATTAGTAACTTTTTATGTAGAGCAACAAAATGTAAAATTTAAAAACTTCGGAAAATAATTTCTAATTTTACACTATATTCAAATAGGCGGGAAGGCTTAACTTTTACATTATTACCCGGTTTTCAGAAATACGGTATAAAAAGTTGGATTAAAATATCTTCCAAATCGATGCACAATTATTTCGTTCAGATGTTGTGAATTAACATTGTAAATTGTGAATAACTTTACCAGGGTTTTTTCACGAAGATTCCTCGCACGATTCCGCTGACGCAACCGTCGAGACGACGCTCTACTATCTCTCTCTGTAGAGTGTGCTAAAACTAAAATCCCACAAAATATAATTGCTGCGACGACACATGATTTAGATAGGATAAACTTCATTTTTGCGAATTGGTATTTCTGAACATACTACTTGAATAATAAATGGTGGACGCATGCAGTCATTCCAAATACCAAGTGTATTGTGGTACCTGTGATGCTGTCTATTTATATAGTGGAGTAGAAGTCTTCCCTTCAAGAAGCAAAATCATCATCCTCCTAAGCAAGATATAAGTACAAGGTTATGTTAAAGTATGTAGTACAAAAATTATGCAATTAAAAATAGTTCGGTGCAAAAAAAACATTAGCAATAAGCTTGCACGTGTTTGATGGTAATACTTGTTTTCATTTGCAGATAAGATCAAGTTTCCTCGAAAAGATGGTACGCAATTAATTAATCCCATATTCAGCTTATTTAGCTTACCTGCTTAATTATTTGTTTATATAACCCCTTTTTATTGCAATTTGTCTTATCCTCAGATGCAGCTAAAGCAGAAGCAGACAGGTACATGGTACATTGATTTGTTGCCATATAAAACAACTCTTAGTTTCAGTTCAAGTTCAAGTTCAACCGAGGCATAGCAAATGTTTTATTTTATGGATAATGTTAATGGTCATCAGAAAACTGGAATTGTTCCTTTTTACAGGCACTCGACTTCGACTCATCCTCGTTTCAGTGTATGCAGATTGGAAGATGCATCTTTTAGCACACGCAAAATAATTGAACATGGAAACCTTAATCAATAACGAAATAATTAAATCATCCTGATTCTACGTTTTATAATTAAACTGCAATGTTTTGCCAAGCCACTTTTGAAGCAAAATTCTTCCCACTTTGTCAAATTTTTGTTTGCCACGCCACAAATTGCCTAATTATTTATCTGTACTTCTATTTACCGAGGTTTTGTCCAAAATTGGCTTGTGATTTATTATCATATCACGGGCTTTTTATTCACATGCCCCAAATTTTTACAAATTAAAGCGGAGATTCTTTTCAGTCATGCAAGGTTGGAATACTAAGAAATTGAGTTAGCAGAGTACGGTGTACATTATATAAATCATATTAGAACGTGAGGGCATAATGCATTGGCACTTGGTACTCTTCATTTAGAATGTACCTAAAGCACTTTACCAGGTAGTTAATATTTTATACTTTCAGTTATAGTTTCCTTGTAGGTAATCTAATCGGTGTGCGGTGGAGTGAAAGATAAACTTCTAACTTTAGCTGGCACATGTTGCTCTATTCTATATTAATTTTACATGAGCATATATGTAAGTATATATATGTTTGCGTATGTTTTGGCTATTGCAGAATGTTATTAGGTATATTTGTATTCATAGTCAATATATTTGTACCTTTAAGTAGATATTATATATTTTATAAGTACCTATATAGTTATGCAAAGAATAAATTACAAATATATAAATATAAAAGCCAAAATTATTTATTGCAGTACGAACTTAGAATAGTTACAGCAAAATGGGTGATAACAAAAACGATTCTGAAATTAATATATACAAAATTTTATCTGTACTTTCCCTGGAACTGCAGAATAATTATGGTGTAGGTGATCATCATAGCATAATACTGAAAGAAATATTTTGGTATTACTGCAAAGAAATCCGCTTAATAAATCAGGGAAAAATTATCAAATTACTGGAATTAAAAATGCTAATAAGAAAATGCTAATTTTTAAATAAAAAATTATTTCGAAACGTAATGTTATAATTAATTATAAATGGGGAATTTTGGTTAAAGGACTTACCGAGCCAACAAAATTAAACGTGACCGTAAAAAAACGACCGCCTTTGATTCCAATTGAATTGTAAGACATATCATGGAGCAAAATAATAAGCTCTTGCTGAGAAATGCAACTTGAATTTTCATTTTGTAGTAGCCAGTCCTTCAAATCTAGCATCTAAACACATACCATAGTTTATTGGTTTTACTGCACATAATAACCACTATATAATATGTAATCTGACCTTTAAACCTTTACTTTGTCATTGATGATTGCAAAAGCAGACATGATCACTGGCAAATAGCCTAATGCGATGACGACGAAAATTTTTGTAACCCAGTTGGAACTCCCGAGTAAAACTACCATTAATGCTGCATGGGCCGGGACACGTGATATAAGGTAGAGAAATATAAGGTATCCAAAAGCCCCGTTTACATTGTTAAAAACCTTTTTCAAATTCGTGTATTCATCTATTAACTGCAAAAAAAAAAATAATCAAGATTTTAGCAGAACTTTCCAAATTGTAACATAATAATTTTATTTGTTATATACCAAAAACTGAAAATGTAAATAATTCAGTTAGGGACAATTATTTAGTATTACTGACACATTTGGCATTTTATTGTGACATTGTGTTTTATTGGCAAAGAAATAATTTTTGTTTTTTTACTGAGCGACTGTTTTAGTGGCAGATTATATTTCATTTACTGACAAATTCCTAATTTTCCTAATTAAATGAAATACTTATGCCGATACTTTAAAAAATATTTAATTTTTCCGTACTTGAGCTGCAGTGTCCTTCTTATTCAAATCCCGTATGAATTTGCTAACACATTCATACATGGAAAGAGGAAGACAAATCAGCAGAAAATCAACGTAACCTCCAAAAATGTAGTAGGATACATGAGTAGCAAAATAAAAAGCTAGGACAGCGTAATCCACCATAACGTCAACGTCACTCTTGTCATCATCGTTGTCATCGTATTGTAAATAAATGCGATTGTAAGCTCGAATTGTTATTGTAGTAAAATTCCTAGGTTCTGCTGAAAATGTTCCTTCCTCGTAGAGTGTAAACATATATATCCAAACGCCAATTACTCCAGAAAATGTTGATAAGCCAATAAACCAGAAATTTCTTGTGATACTCTTCATATTCAGGGCATTGTCATTGTAGTTTGAAGTGTAGATCCTAGTTACTTCCTTCACAATGAATAAAAACGCTTGGCTTCTCCACCAAAAGCAACAAAGACAGTAAAAAAGGGTAGTGCAGAGGAACAACGTTCCCCACAACATGAAAGAGTCCTCGGATTTCTCAATGGGATTCGTATTCCCAAGAAAATCAGTAAGGTAGCGGGAAACAGGAAAAAGAATGCACAAGTGCACTAGTCCACAGAAACACTAAAAATGGAATTAACCAAGAATTTATTACAATTTTGAATAATCACGTCATCGTGAAAATAATAATGAACTCACCTTTTGCAGCATATTTGTTCGAAAGCAACAGTTAAACTCCTTCTGATCATATTTTGTACTGGACGTTATTTTAATGTTAAATGGGATGAAGCACATGTAGTACCCGACGTTAAAATACGTTTGCCAAATTTGCAAAGATCCAAAATAAGCGATCTCTGCAACCTCTTCCGATTTTTTGTGTCCAAGAGTACCTGTGAGGAAAGCTCGGATAATGTTTCCCATATTTGAAAATAACTTAATTATAAAAAAAATTAATATTATATATCAAATAAATGTAGCCGGTTTTGCACCATGACATGACTCCTATTTATTTTCCTAGTTCGCCCTACATGCTTTGCCTAATAATGAATTTCCAATGGAAATGAAACGGCCGACAGTCTAGTCTAGAAGAAAATGCAATGATAAAGATATTATCAAATGGACTTTCTGTGTAAATCGTCGATATAATTAAATTACAGAATATTCCATGAAAAATAATCTTGCGAAATGGTCAGTTGTTTCAGAATTGCCATATGGCACCTCTCCATAATGCACAATGATACGGGCGTAACCTTATAGCAGTAAAAAATCTTATAAAACATTTTACCTAACAATGTGTATAGAAAAAACAGATTTGTAGCATTATAGCGGATATAGATATATAACAAATATTCAATGACCTTTATGACAACTGCAGTTAAGAAACTAGACAAATGCCAAATTAGAGTGCAAATTGAGAACAGTTGATGGCATTTGGGTTACGTTACGAGATATTGAGATTAATTAATAGTAATATATCCTGCCCATGTGCACTCTGCAAATACAAGTGTGGGATATTTTCATTTAAACATTTTTTCAACATTTAAAAATAATATGCCTGAAATCAAAACTGCAAAGGAGCTCGAGATCGGTGTAACTGTAAATCCGGTATTGCCACTAGTAAAATTTTAAATGGGAAAAAACGGCAAGTCGCTGGGCGGACGTTCAGTAACCTGTTATATTTATTATTTAATAATTTTACGATTAACATATCTTCAAATTATTTATAGTAAAAAGCTATACCATTTAGACTTCATAATACTTAATCGTTCTATAGAGTTATATATTGAAGTAAAAATTACTCTTTTCACAACGTCAAAATGGCTTTAGTGGAATACAGTTAAACATTAACAGTGTCCTATATACAAATGAGAAGATGTTATACATTTAGAAATAGTTTCATATCATCAGCATAAAAGTTTGCAATAAAACATTTTCTGTGTAAGACATAATCACTAATTATAATCGATAATATATCAATACATCAATAAGCACAGCTGTCATCAATATAAGTATAATGAAAATATATGTGGGTTCTAGTTATAATACTGAGTAAGTATAATGAGTTCACGGTAACAAAATGATTATGGTGTGCACTGTGCACTTTTTTCTTAAAAATGGGAATAAGAAATTTAAACAAACTAAAAATTACAGATTACCTCTTTCATTAATATATGTATGTACAGTTATAACTTTGAGGGACAATAATATGATAGAGTGTTTTTTATAAATGTCCTAATTCACATCCAAACATGTTGGCAATAATTACAATATATTTCTGTAGTGAGATCGTCAAAATACATATTATACCCTACATAAATATGTCAGATGAACAGATTTCGCATATTTCATATGCTTTTTAATCTTTAAACTTGTATTTTGTTACCGTTTGCTCTTGCCAAAGGCATAAAGTGAATAAAAAACGAAAAACTTATTATTTGGTGAGTTTAGGCATGTATTGTAAAAGAGCTGGCTTGACTGGGCATCTCAATTTTCGAATGGTATGCAACACGCATTAGTTTCTGTAAGATGTCCTTTCAAGGTGGCCGTTGAGCTAAATAGGCACTCACATTTTTCACATTGATGAGGCAGATCTTCGGTTGGATGGATATTCTGATAATGCTTTAGCAAATCGCACCGTATTCTGAATGTTTCTTGGCAAAAGTTGCATTTGATTGTCTTTGGACCTGTCTCACGGTGTTTTAGCATGTGCTTTTCATCATAGAACTTATTTTTACACTTGTGACATGTAAGGATCCCTCCGGTGTAGACTAAATGGACACGGGAACGATGAGCGTAGAAATTGGATCTTTGAGTGAAAAACTTGTCTCCGCAGATTTCACACTTGAATTTTGTCCTTTCAGATTCCTCCTTATGAGTTTCTTCATGACTGTGCAAGTTTTCCTTCTTTCGAAACCCTTTCCCGCAACTTCCACACACAAATCTCTTTCTCTCAGAGTCACTTTTGTGCAACTCCATGTGTTTTTTCAAATTATCATTATTTCTGAGCATAAGTCCACAAATGGTGCATTTACATTTCAAAATATTTCTGTGTACAGCGTCAACATGTTTCTTAAGTTGAGAATTAGTCGAAGAAGTCTTTTCACAAATATCACATTTATGCACTTTCTTCACAGCTGTGTGCATAAAATATTTGTGTGACTTGAGTCTCACTGCGGTTCCGTATTCTTTCCCACAAACGTCGCACACAAAACTTCCTTCTTTGTGTATCTCCAGATGACATTTCAAAAACGAAGCACATGCAAACTTCATTCCGCACGTCTCGCACTGGAAGTCCTTTTTTCCATGCCAGTATTTCATGTGCGTATTAAATAATTTTTGATTGAAAAACTTTTTCCCACAAAGTGTACACAGAATACTTTCTTTGTTGCTGTGGGTTTCCATATGTCTTTTTAAATGTGAAGTAGTCACAAACTTTAGCCCGCACTTCTCACATTGAAAATCCCTAACCCCGTGTACAGATTTCATGTGCATAGTTATTGCTTTCTGATTAATTGACGTTTTTCCACAAATGTTGCAGGTTACGCTTTGGTCAGCATTGGGTTTATTAATTCGCGGATGTTCACTTTTGTGATTCAGCCAAGCATCTCTATTTTCAAAACTTTTAGAACAACGGCTGCAAGAATATTGTCCGTGATTCCTCATATGGCGCACTAAAGAATTTTTTCTCCCGTAAGCTTTACCACACATTGTACATGTGTATGTCAAATCTGTTTTGTCAACAGAAGAATCCTTTTCATCATCAGAAATATCTGGATATTCGTCGGCTACTCCTCGTACTTTGACAGTTCTTTGTAATTTTACTGACTTCCGATTTGTTTTGCTATTAGAAGAATACATATTGCCCTTTGACAAATCTGGAGTATTTTCAGGTATTCTTCGACTTCGAACTTCAGTAGTCATTCGAAGTACTGCTGATTTCCAATCTGTTTTATCACTAGAAGACTCTGGAGGACTTTCGGCTATTCTTCGGACTTTAGAACTTCTTCGTAATATTGATGGTTTCCATTTAACCAAATTATCAGCTGATATAGCCTTCTTACACTGTGCTACAGAGGTATTTGCTTTGCCCTCCAAATCCACTCCTGCAATGCATTTATTTGGTTAAAATTTTTAATATGTAACAATATATTCATAATCTAATAATGCTACACTTCTATAAATAGACGAACATAAATGTAGTTTATTATTTTTTTGACAAACGGCTTACTTTTTAATAAAACTCTTGGGTACAGTAACCTTGAATCGTTAATGTTCACCTTTATAGGATTTCGTTTGTCGCACTCTATTTAGAAAAAAACAGATGAATTTAATAATTTAATTAACAGTTATTTTGAAAGTAAAAATGCTATTTTAATACCTGATGTACTGTTAACTACTTCAAAAGGCTCGGCAATGTCATAATCTATTTCATCCTGAGCATCGTCACACGGAAAGTCGCCTCCTGATGGCAAAACGTCATTATTAGCTTGCACTGAGCTAGGAATGTCTCCCAGTATTTCTTCATCGGTGCCACCAAGCTCCGGTTTTTCTTCATTTTCCGAGTCAATTTCCTCAACATCTTCTTTAATCGAAGCTGAATCATATTCTTCTTTTACTTTCTTTTCATTATGAGAAACTCTAATCTCGATTTGTCCCGCGAATTCGTCCACTAACCGTTCCAAATTTGATTTTAATTCTTTCAATTGTTGACTTATTCGATATAGCTTTTCTGAGCTTTTAAAACATTGTTGACAAAATGGTGATGGATTATCTTCAGTGCAATTCCAATTCAGGGAATCTGTTTGGAATATTACTGAGCTTCCCTTCAAATGATATTTACAACAGTCAAAGATATCTTGGTAAATCTTCCGATTTTCTTCCACATTAAAATTATCTTCGCAACTGGGCAAATGAGCCAAACAGAGCAAACAGGTTGCCATCCTCATCTGCAGTTTTCAGTCAGTTGAAAGTTCCGATTACATCAGTAACTGGTATCCGGGGTATTTCTTTAATATCTAAGGAGCACAAAATGACAAATTCATTCAACATTCAAAAAATCTTACTATCATGGTTATATTTATTTGCTTAGGTGCAGTTTTTCGTTTTACCTGTCCGGTTAAGCGTTGACAAAAAATGGGAAAAAATATTTAAATCATTTTATCAGGGTAGGGTACCTAAAGTATAAAAAATGTACTTTTTTTAGGGAAGTTGTAAATTAAAAAAATCGCTTAATGTACTTTCAACTTTACTCTGAGTTAGTTTGACGGAGAGATTTGAATGTGAGAATAAGCCCGCACATTATTGGAGTACAGCATGCAGACTACAACTACAATTAAGTAACACAAAACAAAGACTACAGCGTACAGCATTCATGCAATTTGCAAACATTTACGAGTTATTCAAACGAATTTTTATTATTGTTTTAGTGAAAAATTAAAGTGGTGGAATACTATGCAATAGTTATTAAGCGTGGGCTGTGTTGTGAATTTTATCATGGCTTTATATCCCCATATTTTTATCAGTTTAATTATAAAAAAGATAAATATTATTTATCAAATAAATCCAACTGGTTTTATGCACCAAGACATGACTCCTACTTATTATCCCTAGTTAGCAAGTTAGCCCTACTTGTTGTTGTTATGCCTAATAATGAAGTTAGTTAAGTGATAGCGCTCCAATTAAGGGTAATGAAACAGCCTAGTAGAAAATGATCATCAATTATCAAATCAAATCAATGCACATACGAGTAAAGTGTAATTTATTGAATAAAATATCTGGAAAGCTAGGTTCTTACGAAAATATCGGAATTCCACTACACGGAATTCAATACAATGTGTAAGTTGTGTAATTATGATCAGGATTAATTTTATTAATGGAATATTTATTATTTTTGTATTCAAATATATATTTTGTGAGTAGCTTATATTAAAAAATAACTCGTGAACGAAACAATGGAAATGCCATAGAAAATAAAATGGATTGACAGCCTATATAGTTTACAAAATAATCTGAAATATTACCATGTATATTAATAAAGGTATACCTAATTGCATCTGGGATAATCACTGCAAACCAGTGTAATTAATAAGTAAGATTATAATGAATAGGGAATACGATTAAGCGCAATCAGATGCATAAAGCTCGACGGAATCATCGCTTAGACCAATTTCCTTCATGTGCTTCGTGATTGCTGTTTTATCATCTGCTGTAAGGAGCGTTTGTGCGTGGGTGAACCAGCCCACTTCTCCGTTGGGGAAACAGGCGACCACAACGTAGTAGTTTTTGTTGTCCGAGAATGTCACGTAAAACTTAAAGCTGTCCTCTGAAACAAAAATTAATTGCTATCACAATTGTATGGTCTTAACTGGTGAAATTGCAAATAAATTAAAAAAATATTTTCGGGCTGGTAATTAATGTAGTGACTCAAGGATCAAAAAGAAAAAAAGATTAGGTCCCCGCACAGGGACACTTTTGAGTCACTTTAGGGCACTTTTTAACGTGGAACTTTTTTCTCTTTGTTTCATGACTATTGCACAATTAATTATTGTCCTTTACTTTAAAAAAAATTAAGGCACTCTTTTGGTATCAATAAAGAGATTGAAGGAAATTAAAAACAAGAATTTAATATTATAAAAATAAAATTGCTAAGGTTCTTTAAGTGAAAATAATTAAAAAATAGAATTAAAATATTTACTGTATTTAGTAAGGTCTGAGAAAAATTGGCAATCCAGGGCTCCAGGTTCGGCTTCGATTCCTTTGCACTCCCAATGGGCAGTATTATTTCCATGGCCAGACATAATGCCTGTGTTGAAACCCTTCATGTACATTTTGAATTGAGCTTTAGTACACAATTTGCTAAAATCTGAATCTTCAGCCAAAACTTCTCCTTTCATAAGTTCAGCAAAATGGAGACGTGCAACTTTGTTTCCTAATTCCTGAAACCAGGAATTTTTGCTGTTCTCCGAGACCTGTAAGATCCAAGAAATATTGAGACAAAAACATTCTCTTTGTTATGGATTATGATATGAGACTGTTTTCGAATTCTAAATGAAATGTGGAAAAGAAAATATGTTTGGTTCGACGGTTTGGCTTACAAGAAGCTCCAGCCAGTAAATTATTTGAAGTAAAGGTAAAGCACAGAGGAATAAAATTTAAGTGCAAAATAAATTGAATATTGATTTTTATAGCTTCTTACCCATTTTCTGTCTAAATCCTTAAAGAAAACAGCGGGTTCGTGACATAATTTATCTGCAGCTGGATCACCGGATTTGCAAGTTGTAGCACCCGCAGCAAATTTCAGGGCAATCAATAACAATAAAATCTCCATTTTTATTAAAACCTTTGTGAGCGTTTAACTTTTGAATGAATGTTCGTTTACAAATTTTATGTCGTTTTATGGAAACTTTGTAGGTATATTTATATAAATTTTTGATTGCGTGTGAGATGATTGCGTTAGTTCAATTAAAGTTTAAAATAAAGTCATTTAAATCATAATTTGTCAAGGTGGTCTTTATTTACATTAATTTACTGCTCTCATCCACTAACTAGGAGAGCAATTTAAAAATGAAAAACAATAAATTAAATGTATAAGTATGATTTTCCTTTGACATAAAATGCAATTTAAATACGTTTAATTACGATGATGATTGTGTTACGACTGACAAATTAAGGAGATTTGATTGCAATTAATTACAAGTTGAGCTGGGCCGACGAAAAGGAAGATAACTTACAATAAGCGTAATCATACACCGTGACGATAGCAGGTGCATGCCAAAAATCTTAACTACTATTAGGTAGAACAGGAGATGCTGTTTTGTAATCCAATATTTTAAGAACGATATTTAAAAGATAAACAGCAAACATCTTAATAAGGAAATGCGTTCGCTTTTAAGTTAGGCATGCATTTAATTTTAATCTCAGCTATTAATCTCATGCTTTGTTTAACTTTTGCACCAACAAAAAATTTCCTTTGAGAATAATGTAATATAATGTAATATGTAATGATTTTATTTTGTCAAAACTTTGTTCAATAATACACTAGGCATCACTGATTTCCAGCATAGGACAATAAAAGAATAACAAAAGTAATATACATTCCAGATTACTGTATTATTGAACACAAACTGTACAGTTTGACTTTGCGAATTAAAACTCTAAAGACGCTTCAACGCGCACCAATTGAACATAATTGAGGTATATAGGTTTTGATGGTTAGGTTAGGTAATCACTTTATTGTGCTTCCTTATTAGATTCAAAAAAATCCCTACACGCAAAACCTTTGTATTAATTATTATAACTAATTACCTACAGTGATATGGCCATACTCACATTATATGAATGCGAGTATATACTATTTGTATTGAAATATAAGTGTACATTGACAGAGTTGGCATAAATACTGTTAAACTTATTATAAGTGTTATATAAGAAAAGTTCTTGAGACGCATCTCTCAGATATTTGGAAGCATTTGTTTCAAATGGCAATTTTTTTACCTTTTACATTTATAATATATACTGATCTTTTCTTGGTCGTATTTGATGGTAGATGGTAGAGATTTATTTTCTTTTCATGGGGCAACAATAAACGCTCGCACATATTATATCGTATCAGTATAGATTGTAATTGTGTGCACCTTTTACCTAGCAATACATTGAGCCAGATAAGATAATAAACAATTAGCAA
>JAQFYC010003205.1:0-21716 GCA_034694165.1 Tomocerus mixtus | reverse complement strand
TATAAGATGGTGTGTGATAAAAATCGCACAGTTGCGCTACTATGATTGGCAGTTAGCTTGCCTAAGTACGGGTTAATAATAAATAACCTGCAGCTGGTTGGACTAGTAAGGAAGATTAATATCTTTTGAGTGTAGATAATACATATAGTATAACTTGCATAATGTATGTAGTAGCTTTTATCGCTGGTTATAATTGAATTAAATCATTTTCTTCCTACCAGGTTAAGAAGTAAACACCGTATTTTCTCCATAATGAACCCTTAGCCCACTCGGTAAACTATGTTATGGATGATATTCTAAAAGCGTTTGAAAAGTAAAATTTACACTATAATATCTAGTATAGCTGGCACTTGGCACCCGGGTCATATTTAAACAACTGAATAATTTATTATTTGTAGTCTTAATGGTGGAAACACATAGTAGGGCAGTTGCATTAAAATAAAATGATTAGCATAGTCATAAATCATTGTTGGTGGGTAATGTTAAAATATTCAAGTCACTCTTCCTTTCGCCCAGGTAGGTAAGTTGTAGGTAGGACCTCAAAGTTACAATAATGCAGAAGACAAGTGTACATTATGGCACTTGGTGTAGAATTGCACTGGCCAACTGGACTGTCCATCAACAATGTCCATCAAACTCCTACTCAAAATACACAATATGAGTGTAGAATGCAAACAACTTAACAGGTCACGTTCAAACAGCAAAGAAGAATATTGAAATCAAATTTTTCCTGCGTACCTAAACCTATCTAGAATTTCTATGTATTAGCTAAACTTTGTACACATACGTACGGATTCTACGGATAATGCATAGGAAGGGAAGCACATTACATATAGCATAGTATATGTAGTACAAATAGAATATTGGAATAATTATATTTATACAAGCTTCCATTTCTTAGTATTAGAAGAAATCCTGATATACCTGTGTAATTATGCATCTTTACCATATAATATATTTGTCTAAGGCAGTTTAATATTGCATACATTATCTTCATTACCTATAGGATTCGGGAGAAGTTGAGTTCATTCAGATAACGTAATGTGCTGTTGACTGTTGAACATACTATTTTGTTAAGCCTGTTACGTTACGTTAAGAGTGTCTATCTAAGTAAATAAGTAACGCAAGTCTAGCCAAATGGCATTGCGATGCCACACGATGCCTTGGCAAGCCAAAACCAGGTGATATGCTGAGGCTGATCGTGAGCTGTATAAATAGTGGCTATTAATCTTCTCTTGACTTCTCTACTTGACTTGTTGAGTCTGAAAAACTTCTTTAGATGGAGAAATGAGAATTTAGCTGACAATGAGAAAGGATGCGTTAGTTCATTTGCTTTCCTTTCCTTTGCTCTTTCAAAAGGATATTAAATAAGATTGACTGAGAAAATACATATGAGACACCATGAGGAATGGTTATGGCAACAAACAGCAATAGCACAATGAATAAATGTATAATTCATTTTCTGTCACGACGAAACGAACCCAAAAACTATTGTACCGCCAGAAATCCACATACTCAAAGTGGAACATGAAACAATGTTATAGTAAGTCCCTAATATAAATAGTTAGTACAGTAAGCTAAGTAACTAAATCTCTTTATAGATGCACTAACCTCATTGTTTACTCTTTTTATATCTCTGCCTTACATATAGCCGCCTTTCTGTGACTTATCCAGCCATTCAGCTCTATGGGACACTGACAATTCTCAATTACACAATCACATCGTTCATTACCTTACCAAATCTAGTATGTATCCAGTTAAATGACAAAAACTAGCACAATGATACTTTGTGTTTGTATATGAGTACAGTGTGTCTACAGTCTAAGTATAGTTTGTTTGTGGAGGATACCGAGGAGGGGGCTGGGGCTACACACTTTCAAGTATCTTTATTTTTCATAGCCACAATATTATATCATATTTTAAAAATGACAAGACAAAGGTCAACACTGCACAAGAAACTATTGTCAACGATTGACACCAACTCAAATTCCCAACCTGTTCATTCTCAAGCCAGTTTAAAAACAGATTTGTTAGCGACTCCTCATCTGTCTTCATTACATGATGGATTGACTCCATTTTTCTCTTTCCTCCCATCAACAGCTCCATCATAAATACGTATATTTCCCCCTGTTTTTTCACATTCGTCTTAGTCACATTGTGATGATGGTGAAAACTCGCTTTACTTTTCTGAGTAGTTAACAATATTCCCAATTTCGATAAATGGTTCCGCACATAATCACTAATATTGTCCTTTAATTACCTATACAAAATTAAATGGGTCCTTTTGGGCTGATGAAACCGTTTGACGGTGTGCCGGGCATGCCAGAATACATAGGTGCTAATTCTAAGGGCATAGAATTCTTTTAGTATATTAAATGGGATAGTTCCCTCAGGAAAAGTTTATTTATCTGCGAGCAATGACAATGTATTTTGGTGTATCAATGGAATATGATTTTTGGTGCATCATTCATACCTTAAGTAAAAAACATTTGCAGGAAAAAGATACCTTGAGTTCTAGATTGACACATTTATCTATTATAGAAATAATTGATGAACAGGTCAAGTGAAAATATGTTGTCAAACCCATTTCGCTTAATGAGTCCTATATTAGTATGCTTAGATATAAAATATTGTTATCATGACTGAACTATTGGTAAATATACTTTTAAATATTAGTAAGAATAAGAATTTATATTAGTAATATCAATATATCAAGGACTGCATATTTATTTCACTAAAATTTAAATAAATTCATTTGTGTGGCAAATGATAAAAATAAAATATGCCACTAATTTTGGTTCATTAGGACAAAGTTACACATAGCGAACCCCTAGAATAACTTCTCGCCACGGTCGTGCATATTTCTGTGTCGAAGTCGATATGAATTATCACTATGTACACAATCTCAAGTCGAACTTGAATAAGCTCGAGTATGGCACAATAGTAGGTATGTAATAAGAAAACAGTGGAAAAGCTCAAGTCATCTTTTTGACCACCCAGCAGTTTCAGTTTGGCATGATTATGACTCGGGTGATGTGATGAACCAGAATAAAGTAGACAGACACTACAGAGCAAACAAAACAGACAAGATAAAGAGGATGAAGAAGATTTTCGACGTTTTCTTTCGCTCTTTTATACATATTTATCAATGCAATGCAAAGACTCTACCACCACCAGATCTACTACACGACAGTAACTACCTGTCTGCTCCTATTCTCACTTACTGTGTTCCAGAAGAGTGCAGGTCGACCAGATTAAGCCAGACACACCTCCACATTATGCTACCCTTACTATTTATTACTAAAATATGTCAGTACTTTTGAAAAACTTGTAAGTATTGAAGGGAGACTAAGTAATCTACATTTTGATTACTTAAGTGTACTAGTATATTGTAAGTATTTAACTCGTAGAAATATTTAATTATATAGTTTGCTAAGATAGCATTAACACTTTCTTCTAGTGTGTGATTATCACTGTATTGTGTGGACTGCTAGAATATTTTCATCACGTGGAAATACTAGCACACATTTTCACAGCTCTTAATGATTTTATTTGTACATTATAAAGCACTATCATTTAGTACCTACTACCTAACCTACCAAACCAAACCAACTTCAACTGGTTACTTGCAGCAGCAACTTTTCAGCTTTTCCCAGAATTAACGACATGGGAATTTCTTTAGACCAATTGATGTAATTTAATTGAACCACAATGTAACTTTTGTAATACAACTTTTAAATATAGAAATAAATGTTTTCAGGCAATAAGTACTATATATGTAAAATACCAACACACAGCCATTGCCATTAGCTTAGCAGGTAACCGGAATAATATATTTGCGTAGAAGGCGCAAGGTTGTGTTGAGCTTATCCAGAAAAAAATTTTGACCAGTGGACAAAGGAAATAGATTTATTCAAAGTAATATTATTAAAATGTAATTTATTTTTATTTTCACAGGCTACACAGGAAGATATTTGAAATATATATTTACATAATATACGTATGTTGCAATTAAATGGCAAATGTCTTAATGTAATGAGAAATTGCAGGATATTGGCGATTAGACCATTAAAAATTATCACACGGTTAATTTAAAGTACCTGATGGTTAGGTAACCAATTAGTTAGCCTATTAGGTACACAGTTATAATATACAGATCTGTATACACAGCTTATTGGCATGACAGGGGCACCCTTGCATATATTTGTGTGCCTACCTTAGCTATAGTGTTTAAGTTATGGAAATCCTTGAGGATAATTAATTTGTTTTATTATGTCTTTTTAAAGTCTTTTAAAATTTGCAATGTAATAACCTTTTGAAAAGAGGGAAATTTCTGAATAAATGCATATGTATATACCTAACTTATACATACTTTTTGCCAAAGTTAAGTATAGTTTTATGTCTTGTCTATGCTTACTTGAGTGTGCCGGTAATATATCCTAACGACGACGACGGTGTAACCACTTTCCCGAAACCTTTGTCTTTTGTTTTACAATTTTATAGGTTTAGCTTGGGATTATTATGTTATGAAGCAGGGATTGTCATAATATGCCATCATAAACTGAAAGTGCTCTTTGGTGTGGTTGTGGTAGCGTACATTAGCCAAGGGATCATTATTTACAATAAATTGTAAATGTCAAAACTACCAGTTTTTTATATGGAAAAGGTTGAAAGTGTAATTTTTCGCTTATACTAATGATATTAATAGGTATATGTAGATGTATGTGTGTTGTGTGACTGCCTACTGCCTACTGCTTGAGGAATAAGGAATGTCGCCTCACCGGTCCTCCAGTGTCAAGTAAATCACGAAACAATGTCTCATTTAATTCAAGTTCATTAGGGCAGCATAGGAAAGAGACAACTGCTTCGCCTCGTCCACTACATGCATAATATATATTATGAAGGATATATGAATATGAGCAAATAAAGTAATAAAAAGTTTAAAAAAGAGCTCCTACTATGAATTCCAGATCGGTTAAGCTGTTTGTAGAAGCAAATACATAAATATAAAACTACTGAATACATACGTAGAAAGAGACAGGAGCATAGGAGAGGCAATAGCAAGACCAGCGCCAGAAAACTTCCAACCAACGCAACGAATGCAATGGGATAAATCTTTTTAATACAAAAGAAATAGGATTTAAGTCTGGTAGTTGTCATAGTTCTTGCTTGATATTTATTGAGTCCTTTCACTTCTCTTCTCACCATCTTGCATAAGCACACTGAATTTTTTGAAAACACAAAAGACCTGGTATAACCTTGTCGCATTTATATACCATACACTTACCGTATTTCCTATAATAAAGACAACAAAATATTCAAAAGCAAAATGTCCTCCTCCAAAACCTTCAATGAATCACTAATTAAAAGCTCCAAACTCCTGCAAAGTAAAACATTATTTCCAATTTTACTTTCCCTGCTTTATTTTGGCTAGGGAGAAGTGTCTATGCAACGGATATCCGATCCATAAGGTTTTTACCTCCATCTAAGGTTTCCCTATGGAATTCTGGGTCACCAGAAGAGCATTTTTAATGTGCTAAGGAAATATATAGAACAATATATGTAATAGCCTTTTGTGCCTAAATATTTGTTATGTAATATCCGTGTGATACAAGAGAGATTGTTTGAAATCAATAAAATAAAATAAAAAATATTATGTAGTAGATATTTAACATTAACCTTATGCCTGAGGACATGTGCGCATTTTTAACAATAACTTCATACTATATTATAGATTTTATTGGGCAAGAATCTCAAATTACGATAAACATAGTTTTAGGAAATGAATATATTAGATGGATTTCCATTGCAGTAAAATGTTTCAAAGGAGGAGATCCTGTTTTCGGTGTGATTGGTGACAAGGATTGTTATTTGGCTACAAGTTGTTTACAGTAGTGTAATTCAGTTGTTTTTCTGCTCTGTTGATTGATTGAAAGGACTGGGAAGAGAATCGTGGCTGGTGTTGGACACGAAGGACAGAGAGACTGATGAAGACGATGAGCAAACGGACAGGACATAATCGGACAGATAGATGATGCAGATTAGGAAGAACAAAAGGAGCAACTGCACATCACAGACTACTCTTCTTTACTTTATTTTACATCCCTGAACAAATGGATAAGTATCCTAAACTAACGATAATATTACAAGAATGAGTGTTTCGATCGTTTGTTGGAATTGGAAGTAGGAAAAGCATAATATTCCCTTTAGTTCTACATACTTACTGTTGGATCACTTAATAACTATTTGCTCCAATATAAAATATTTCTCCTTCGGATATCCATTTTATTGCACTAAACTTATAGTAAATATCTGTATGATGTGCACTAGAGATGCCTGTACTATAAAAATGTTTTCTATTCCCTATACTCGGATCTAAAGTATTAAATATAGTCAAAGTGATCATCTGCCTTGAAGTTTAAGTGAGTGAGGGAGTCAAAGTCAAGTTCAGTCTTTTCTCAGTGAGTGAGTGTATGTATGTGGTTGTGGATTGTGGTGTGATGTAGTGAGGTGGATGGTTTGGAAGGGCAAAAAAAGGAGGATGAGTTTTGGAAACGATTGTCTTCGTCAAGAAGGCGAAAGGGTCATTAGAAATCAGCAGACATAGGCAAAAGGGACACCGCTGGGCAGGGAATTTTTTACTCTTCCCATTGCTTTGTATTTGGCCACCCGTAGATTTCATGTTTATAGCTGGCTTTGGCTAGCCGGCGCTTGTCCTGGCTTGCCTGCCTGCCCGGCCTGTCTTCTCAGCCTTCTTTCTTATTTCTATCTTCTCTGATGTAACTATAACGTTTTATAATGCATCTACTATTATATAATATTATTATATACTTTTCCTATCTTTATAAATAAGTATCTTATACATAGGTGCATCATCTTCTCTTCTAGCTCTGTTGTAATTCTACTGTTGTATAACTTGAAGGGTCTTTATCTGTACACATACAGTTAAGTCTACAATACGAGTCACTCACAATCCATCTGCATCCTTCTACTTCTATGTAAGCAATATCTATCTGACTCTTCTTAAGCATATTGGAGTATATATTGTACATGCAAGATTTTATTATCTACTTATATGATATTTCTTATATTATATATCTAGAATAAACCATTCACGATCTGTATGTAATGTAACTTTACTCAACTTGACGTAACTTTTGAGTTAAACTTAAGTTCAAACCAAGCTATACATAAATTGATATAAGTACACGTTAGAAAAGTAGTAACAGTACAATATTCAATCTTGTTAAAAGCATAGTGTCTGTAGTTGGATTTGGTAGAGAATTTTAAATACATAGGTGCCTAGCACAGCAAAATAAAATGAATACCTGTTTCTTTACACCATATTATCTCATTTCCATTTGTATTTGTAACTATTAAGTATGATAGGACTTAAATGCTTGTATGTACTATAATGTATAAGTATATACTTTAGCTAACTATTATTAAAGCTTTTTGTGCGTAATGAATGTATTTACTAAATATAATATAATATTATGGGGTGACTAATCAGAATCGTAAAGGGTACCAATTCAAGCAAAGCGACCAACAAAATTTAATAAAATTTACCCTAATGGTTGGGGAGTAGTTGAGAAAAATTAGGTTTGCCTGACCCGAATCTGAATTTGTCTCTGTTGAGTAATGTTTCTCAATGACAGTGTATTTTTTGCCTGATTAGGATAATGCTAACCGAACCAAGCTGAAGGTGCGACAGTTTAACTTATTAAATGTTCCATAGCCAGAATATATGATGCCTGAATGTTGGAATTCCACATAAGATGTTGTTTTATGTAAAATATTGCAAATTTCTAGTGCATTTACAACAATTTACTTCTTTGAGAGTAAAAATATTGAAAAAAGACTCCATTTCTCCATTTAGTAATGTCTTACAGTCAGAGGAACAATAATTTTATCAAAAACGGCGCCTGAATTGTAACTGTACGGTTAATCCGTTTAATAACTGATTAAGGATTTACACGTGAAACACCGTAAATTAAAAGTCGGACTATGTATTTATATTCACTGTATTTTTGTATTATCGTGGTACATGAAATGGTTTTTTATAGTAATATTTTATATTTTCGTACTGCAATCGGTTGTTACTAGTAGACTAGCAGCACTTAGTAAAGAATTTATGGTAGTATTATTCTTTCTCAGCAACATAGATTTGTTATTGGCCTCGCTGAAGCTCACAATCAGTACATATCTCATCATATATAAGATCTGGTTTGGCTGTTAGTGCAACATAAAACACCCAGATTCCCCCTCTCTATGGGGTTCCCGTTTCTGCCGTCGGCTACATTTCCCCAAACATTCTTTCTGATCTTGGCCAGGTGTAAAATGTACGATTCGCTTCATCACTAGTTTCATTCCCAATATTTTACTAATACGTATTTATTATTTCACTGTAGTTTAGTGCAGGTCAAACAAGTATCTTTTTATTGTGATTAAAGTGTACCACATAGAGCATTCTATATCAATTAAAGAATTCACCGCTCTTGACTATTGTTACGCTTTGGTGTACTGTACTTTATAACAATCAAAGTAATTTTATTAGTAAAACTTAAATAAAATATTAATAACGGTATCTTTTCTTTAAAACTTATATTTTTAATAAACAATTGTTCAATCGTTTTTCGTAAGCAAAATTGTAAAGAATAATTAAAGAATTACATTAACAGTTTTATTTGCATAACAAGGAACTACTATGTTGTGGTTACATTCTCTATCTATGTACATACCTATACATTTGTATCACTGTTAACAGTTTTATAAATAAGTAAGTCACCATTAGTGACCAATTGGACGAATATGGTACGATCTAATCTAGGTGCTACAGAAGAAGTCAACAAAGTCAAACTGTTGGACAATACTTACTGTATGTAGTATTTGGTATACCACAGTAGTACCTACGATTATTATAACATAAATTGTATTGTTCTGAATAGAGAAGTCCCTTAGCTGCTTGAGCTAGATAGTCTCATCTGCATCTTCATCTTCTGGATTGTCTCCTACTTATATTTACTTACCTTAAACTGCCAGGCCACGGAGAGAGAAGAGAACTTGGCCCAGTAGAGCCGAGTCCAGTGCCACAATAAATATTCCAGAGTCTAACTGCTACAGATAGCGTCTTGTCTACTTGGCTCTTATCCCAAACCACCGTAGGTACTGCTACATAATATATTTATCTACTACCTAAAACTTACAAACAAGGAGCAAAAACACGAGCATCTTGAATCTCTGGATCTGTGCGATGATCTAAGGCAATAAAAAACCGAGCGACAAATTAAAGTAACCTGTAGGACAATTTGTTGGATGCAAGTTGACATTTATGAAAATACAAACTGAGATTCTTCTTAACTTGTTTAAATTCCCACAGTAAACACACAAACCTCATACTCACATGTTTGAATATATAACTATAAATATTCCCCTTGTGTCCATGAATATTACTTATTATTGCATAATGTACAACTGAGTTACTAGAAAATGTCTAATATTTCTAGCCCAATCCAATCCAATCCAATCCACCTTCCGACACATTCATTATTGTCATGCAAATATCGTCTCCCGACTGAAACTCCTTCTGAGTGCTGGACTGGACATTTTAAAATTATGAGGAGCTCTAAAATGAACTCACAAAACGGATTTGCCTTCCTGACATCTTGTCTAGCTCATTTGCCTTTTCATTGCCCACACGTTTCTTGGTAGGACACATTAATTCTATAGATAGCTAAAGCAACCCACACACTAACTCTATACAACACCATTACATAATAACTACAGCATCTGATATGACACAACTTTCTTTCTTGACTACCTTGCTTATTATTTAGTAGCCAGTTATTTGTACACTCTTTTGTACCTGAAATGTAACATAACAAGTGGCATAATGCGCATTACGAGTGACACAACCTGTTACAGTATAGGTAGTACTTGTATAGCCAAAGAAAAAGCTAGGAGTTGGTACAACACCAATTTTGGACACGTATATAGGTAGTATGCTAATGTGCTAAAAAGAAATGCAGGCAATACTGTTTCATTGGATTACAGTCTCTGGCAGATAGAGATGAACAAATGTGAAAAGCTTGCAAATCGAGTCTGTTCCGATTGGCTAATATCGTGTAAAAACCTATGGTGATTGGTCAATTTTGATTTTTTGGTTCAACTTGAATTTTTTGGAAAATCATCATAAAATTGAAAATTTAGCCAATCATCATGGATTTTTGCATAACATTAGCCAATCGGAATAGACCAGATTTATAATTATTTCACATTTGTCCACCGTTATCTGCCAGCGACTGAACTTATGCGTTAGTTAAGTTTTAGACTTTTTTCAAATGCAAATTATCATTTTGTATTAATATGTATCATGTACTATGTAGAGGCACCATAATATTATTATAGTACGTATTAATGTACCCGAAGATTCTAAAGATGGCTCCTCGTACTAAGAAGTGTTTCCCACTGCTAGGTTATTTATGTTGGAATACACAACGATAAATATGATACAGTTTTTTGTCTAAAGCCGCAGCAATGACAAATTATTGGATTGTAGGCAACTTTCAATAGCCTTACCTGAAGTATATATGAATTATTTATCATGCCGTAAATTAAATAATTGTCAATATCAATTTTAACAAATCTTTAAAGATCTCTAAAGATGGACAGAATACAAATGGCACGTTTTCAATCATTAAAATGGAATTATATCGGCCACATTAAGTGGGAATCATAATACAATTGTCCGTAGAATATGTGTATATGCCATGCTATGTAATAAAAAGATGTAGGTCTTCTGAGAGAATATTTTGCTTTTTGATGCTCATATAATTCATTTTATTAATCTAAGTTGCATTAAGGTTTCCATGAAACCTTTAAAGATACATTGACCATAGACCAAATCTTGCAAATAAACCCGTCATTGATATACGAATCTTTAGAATTTACTACTAAGTATATAGCCATTTTGGCTCTTGTTTGTTGTAAGAAAACCGCTACGGTTTCTATGGGCAAACTTTAGTCAATAAAATCAGTAAATGTATCTACTACGGCTTTAATGTTAGGTATTTTTACACAATATATAGTAGGTAAATACATAATATACCTATTTTAATTTAGGTTGATGACAATATGGTAATTGGTAATTGTGAGGCTGTCTGAAGCATTCAAAAATAATATGTAATATAGTTCAACCATCCTCCAAATTTTAGTAGCGTATATACTTATAAGGCAAATAATTTTTGCCTATAATTGTGAGTATGCAAATACATCCATATAATGATTTAATGATACTCAATATATTTACTGTCATAAATAACCTTTGCCTATAGATAATACACTAATAGACTATCAAAACCAATAGGAATTCAAACCCAAATACAAATCAATAGGAAAGAATATAATATTACATTTAGTAAGTTTTATAAATGCATTACAGAAAGACTATATCTACTACAACACGTTTTTCTACCACTAAGAATAATTTGAAGAGCGAAAGTACGTTTTCCCCCTAACCAGCGCTAAGACATTAAAACATTCATTTCTATTAGATGATGTTTGCTACGCCTACGGTGTTTAGTGGATAGCTGAAAATGAATGGATTATACGGGAGTTTAAGTAACAGACTTCTATGTGGGCAGATATTATTTAATATCGCGATCATCTTCTAATATTTGGGGAACGGATTTAGGATTATTTGTTGATTCATACCTTGTGCATTGTACAATTATTGTATACTATAATTGAATCTCAGATTACTACATATTATAGTTATTTAAATAAAACAGGAATGCATACTACAAATTACAGATACTGGTCAAACAATAATAATTAATGCTCAATAGTGCTATATCACTAACTTTAGATTTCTATAACCAAAAATTGTAAAGAACGATGAGATCCTTTTTGTGGCTGACTAGTAGCAAAAACAATTAGTACCAACATAAATATGTTTTGTATTCATCCGTGTAACGTAACGCATGCAATAATATTTTCAGTTTTCATTTCAATGTGCATTTCGTATGCAGCCAGGTTCGTTCTGATTTCTGATCTGAAGTATTTGTTAGTATATTGGTGGTACCATACCAGGTATAATTACTTGCTGTTATATTATGACATAGCCATAAATAGAAGATCATCATCAGAATCAAAATATCGATATAATTTTTGATCAGGCCAATAATTGTGTTTAAGAGATAGAGAGAGATAGAGTCGATATGTAGTCAGTTGTTTGTTGATTGGTTGATTGGGTTGTTTGATGTATGAAATCAGTCGTCACCGTCATTGTCTAGTTTAGAAGATTCGTCCTTGCTTGGAACCGGAAAGGAATCTGCACCGCCAGCTCCGCTTGGACTTTTTGCCGAAGGATTGCGTTCACCTCCGCTGGCATCAGTCCCGTTCCCATTGTCTGTCTCGCTGGCTAATGGAATGCTCTTACTGTTTTTACGACTCGACGCTACTTCTGCAAACAAACATAAATAAAAGAACATGAATGGCATAATGCAATGCTGTCAAACAACATTTTAACCACTACACCTATTACTATTAGAATTACAGACAAACATTCTCAGCTAATAAATAAATAATATTTTCTTTTGTAATGAAACTAACTGTACAGTATTTTTAAGTCATTCATTCCTTTCGTTACATTGTTGAAAGACTAGATTTACTATTGATTCTAAGTATATAGTACTCAAGCTATACATATCTGTATGTAGGTAGTAAAGTAACTATATACTTATAATGTTGATTTCTAACAGCTAAATGTTATCCTTATCATTTAGAGTAGAGATAGAGACAAAGCGAGGGCAATATGCTAACGCGTGTAAAGGAACAGGATGGGCTTCACTTTGACTTTGGATTGGAATTTAACTGCGAATTTCTCTCTTTCTCTCCCTGTGTGTGTGCCTTGTCTTACAATACACAAACACAAACGTATACTTAGGTTAACTTAGCTAACGCAGCTCAAGTCTGTAGGAGTCTGACTCCATTTGAATCTACATGCCATTCCCATGCACGGAATATGATAAAACATTTAACTGACAGAATTAGATTAACAAAAGAATAACATACACTTTTCTACCAACTAAAAAACAAATACATTATATCCTATGCATTACATGATGTTCTACCTTGTATCCTTCACAACATAACACTATTTTATAGATATCTGTAACTACTCTTATAGTATATTCAAATACATACAAAAAATAATAAATATCTGCAGACTGGATACATACATACTATGCATAGATTATTTCTTGCTCAATTCACATGTATAACTACTGCATGCTTACTTATATTTATCATTGTTAGTTAGTAGAGGTAGAGAGTAAGATAATGTGTATTTATTGAATAGATATTGGAATATGGCTAGAAAAGTATAAGTAGTTAAATAAGTGAGCTATTCAAAGATGACTATACAAAATAAATAATAACGAAGGTAAAAAATCGGAGAACAGATATAAAATATTTCTTAGTACCTAGACAGTAAATGGATGGATATAACTAATGTAAGCACGTACTTATATTTACGTACGTAACGTAACGTCTTTGGCTTTGCTAGAGATGCAGTGTAGGATTTGATGGATACCAACTGAGTGAGTGAGCAAAGTTGTGCATGTAGCAATCTATGTAGGTACTTGAACATAACAACAATCAACAATGCAATGGAACAATTTATGTACATTGCTTTTGGTTGGCCATGCTATGCAAGTATGCTTATATTATAAGAGTTTCTGCTGTCTGCTATAGTAATATTTCTACATAAACCATGAACAGATGCGATGAGGATGAGAATTCAAAGAAGGAATAGATTCAAGTAACACAACACAACACAGAGTTCGAGATAGAGAGAATATGAAGAAGAAGAAGAGTTAGGAAGGCGACGGAAAAGAAAACAGGTCGAGAGATTAATAACGAGCCATGGAAATATTCAGTTCTGCTTGTGCCCAGCTCAGCTCAGTGAAGTCGAGTCAAGTCTCGTCTCAAGTCAAGTCAGCTTAGACTCTGGGCCGAAACTAAATAGGCAAACAAAACGAATGAATATAAAAGGTCAAGTCAACTTGTCTAAATGCAAGTAGATAATAACTAATAGAAAGAAGAAATCAAATCTGCTCAATATATATGACTAGTGCCAAGATACATTATGACACTGCTGAAGTATGAGCCAAGTATGTACATATGTATGTATGAGCAGGCAATTCATAATTTCATAAGTTCATACTCAAGGTAAGGCAAGGTAAGTCAGTTCAGTTCAAACTTTCAAAGTTAAACGAGTGGGTGGTTTAAGCTTTAGTTTCGTTATCTCTAGAGTTTCGTTTAGTTTCCTTTGATTTTAGTTTCGGTTTTCAATTCTACATTCTACTGTGTTCAGGTTGAGCTGACGGACTCAAGATGAGCATCTCTTGACTTGACTTTCCTATACTGATATTGATATAGTATAATAATAGTAATAATATTCTTCTATTTATCATGTGCTATAAAAATTGCAGTTTGGTTTTGGTATATAAATGCAAGTGATATTAGATACTTGTAAATAGTATTTTTTGGTTCTGGATGGAGAGAGAGACAAAATCAGAATCAAAATCAATAGAAAATATTATTATACTGTACGTATATGTAGGTACGTGTGTATTATGTATGGAATGTATATCTCAGTCAGTGTCAGGTACATAGAGTACATAATAACTATACAGTACAGTACAGTACAAACATAAAGTGCTTGAAAGAGATTTTTCTTTTGGTTCGTGCAAGTGGAAGCAATTCTACTCGCCAAAATTTACAATAACCAGCAGGTGGTTCTTCTTTCTTCTTCATTTTTTTATCTGCCCGGCTCTTGCTTCTGGTAGGACTTTGAGACCCATCAGCTTTTCCCAGGCCCTTGCCTTTCTTCGGCGATTTTGTCGGACTTCCCATGCCCTTACCGCCACCGCCTCCTTCGTACATCGAAGACCTCATTGGCGGCAGTGGCAGCGGAGTGTGGCTGTCTCTGCAATTGCCAATTACACAAAATACATTAGATAACTAATACATAATATTTATATTCTTATCATACTTATTATTATAATCACTTTCATTATATTATTAACCATTTACTGTACATTTATTTATAATATAGGTGTAGGTACTACAAAAATTATACCTTTAATTTTATTTTGGCAGTCTTATCAGTAAAGGGATTATTAGGGATACAAAAAATTAGTATAAATATATAGTGGACAGGAGATTTAGGAGAAGCGGCGGTCTAGTGCACTTATAGAATTCAATCTACTTCCACCAAGGATACTTCCGTACTTTCTGAAACGACTTAGGTTTCGCGTCTCAGAACTCACAGAGCCGAAATACCCGAGCAAGCGACTAAGATGCTGGAAAGTCACCATTCCAACAGAGCTTAGTAGGCAATGTTGCTTAACCTCAGCGACTGGAAGCCGCGTTGGAACTGTAACAACTTTGCTTGCTTGGAATTATAGGTATCTATTCTACTTATTTGTGCTAGAAAGAAAACTGTACAACATGACGATGCGATGATGGCGGTGTAAAGATCTTTTTAGTACCAATTCATATTTATGCACAAATATGATATGTGTTTGTTATGCAATGCATTCTGTCTGACTTTACTTAATGATTAATACTCCATTTCCACTGCCTAATCACAATTTAAATGGAAAATATGAAGTTTTGACATTTTTAATTATTTTTCTTTTGCAAAATTATTATTTGATAGTAAAAAGCGAAACGAGCATTAAAAAAATAGAATATTTTGCATTGACTTTTATATAACGTTAGGGCAGCAACACTGTCTCCAAAAGGTAAGTAATAAGAACCTAAAAATAAGAATACAAAAATGATCAGCTATGTAGGCAACTAAAAGTAAAGTAAAAATAAAGTTTATGTGGGCACCTACGCACTAGCTACTATATAATTTAATACAAGCGATATAACCAAATGAAAGTTAATAATTTACTATTTAGCCCAAGTAAGTATCATTTCCTTCAGTTACATGCACCTGTACGGATGAAACGAGACGGCATAATACATAACTATAGCTCCATGATCATGGGTCCCATTACTGCAAGATATTGAATTTTATTCTATGGCAGCCAATGTGAAATGTATAAATGTAGCATAAAAACCAGCAAGCCACAGAAAATTTTAATTCTCAGCACATGTCTACTCTGCCTACGTTGAAATACACAGAGAGCATAGCAATCTAGCTAATTACAGTTAAAAAACTGAACGAGTTTCTTTCTCATCGAAAGGGAATTGAATGAAAAAGTCAACTAAGACACTAAAATACAAATGTAAGTTTTATTACTAAAACTAGACAAGGGAAATTCTGCACAGAATGATTTACGTGGAAATAAAGTTTAACGATGCACCACTAGTAATTTGATTGCGAGAATAAGTTCAGGAAGACTCAAAGTCACCTTGTTTCACTCAACTTGTGAAATGAATGAAAATCGACGGAAAGGAATAATATACTTTATACCATTGGCATTAAATCTCTCTGTAGAAAAACAATAATAAAGTACCTACTATCCACTTTACTGGATTTTATTCATTTATTCTTGAGGTAGTTCGGATTGAATATAAATGATTATAACGCGGTAGATATATAGATAAATAAAATCATAGGAATGTAATTATTATAGCCAATTCTAAACGAATACATTTATTAGTTAGATCATTGCAGATTCATGTACTAAATTGTTTTACTTCACTACGTGTATCCTAATTGAAACTCTTGTATTAAGCAAGATTGTATAGGATATTAGGTAACGTTAATTTTTTATAGTGACTGCATTGACATCATCACTAAAAATAGTTTAGAGTTTAGACTGTGATGCGTTTATTGCAGAAAAGTTTTACCTTAAAAATGTAAATAATGCATGGGAATCTAATTTAGATTTAAATAACACGATTTTTAAATGGTTATTTAGATAATTGAGTGTAAGTAATAAGAAAATAGAATAATGAGTATTCTCACAGCCATCTGAAGTATCCTGGTGGATAAATTGGGCTGATGATGCCACTGGGGTCAAGCACATGAGACAATCTCATTCGTTCGATGGTTTGGTTTGCATGTTTGAGATCTGCCTTGTAAACTCGTCGCATTTCATCAAAATGATGGAACTCCTGCAAGGAAAAAAATCTGATGAGAGTCGGAATTGAATAGAGAAGTCAAGGCAGCAGGCAAGGCTAAGTTAGTGCAGGCTGTCCAGTCCAGACCATCCAAGCCAAGCCAAACCAACTAAAGGATGCAAGTTTTCTTAGACGAGTAATTCCAAGTCCAGCTAGCCAATAATAATGTGGTTCAATTTCAATCCAATCCAATCCAGAGTACTCAAGTCCAGTAAAAGTTATTTCGTGTGTAGGTAAATTCTCTCGTTTTCTGTTGCTGTTCTGTTGATCGTCTCATCTCATTCCATCTCATCGTCAGTCTGCTCTGTCTTGGCATAGTTGAATTGAAGTTCCCTTTTCCTCAGTTTCTTCATCTCGAATTGGTTTGGATAAGTTGGCATTTCTTGACTTGGCCTGGCCTAGTATGGCTTGGCTTGGCTTGGTTGGCCTAAGGTACTTACAACAATTAATGTACACTTATCCGTGTACATGAGTAGGTAAGTGTACAAGTGGTTTTAATTATTGAATATTTAGACATGTAGAAAATTAAGGAGAAGAATGTGGATGGGGATAAAGTGGAGTGGATTGCACTGCATTGCACTAGCAACAATCTGACTGACTTGGACTTGAATTCAGATGGACAGAATGGAAAAATGGAATAGGATACGTACTACGTACACACTAATAAAGAACAGATAGATAGGGAATACTTGTAACTTGTAGTGATAATATAAGTGCATACTTATTATGTATCTCCAGATGGATATTATTATATGTATTTATACGCAATATAGTGTGCATGGGATAAGTATAACATTGCATTGAATTAAATTGCTTTCTGTGATATTACATAGTAATATGTAATATGTAAGTTGGGATTTGCTTTTGAGGATTGGAGGAAGAAGGGCTCGGTAGGTTTGGGTTGGTGATGTGATGATGAAATCATGCATGCTGTTCGCATCGCATGCTCATCATGTTCAGTTCAGTTGATATGAAGATGATGATGAGGTTGAGGTTTTTGAGGATGAGCTGCAAGAACTGAACTGAACTCCTGAAGGATGCGAAGAAAACAGAAGAAGCACTATGTACATATTATTATACTGTACTATAGACAGGAATGAGTAAGAAAGAATAAGGATTTTAAGGTGAGAGTTGGTAATATAGACAAGAAAGACTATGGAATGATGATAGTACAAAGTACAAGTACAAGCAATATGAAAGGTGAAGGTAGAGAGAAGTAATAGGTGCATACGATAAGAGCTCATTTGAATCACATAAGGCGTTCTTAATTACTTTCGACTCTTTATCAAGCTTCCACTCCGTGTCCCTCAGAGTGCTGTAAAAGTCATTTCGCATTCTCTCCAAGTGTTTGACCAAGCGGAGCAGCTCCGGCTACCGAAATACAAATCAAATCAATCTTCATCCATTTATCACTCAACAGCAAACATTTCTTTACTATCTATGTCTAATTAGCTTCTACATCAAATGTCAAACCAAAGAAATAATGGTACATATTATCACCATATTAAATATTATCCATGGCTCAAATACAAATACATAACACCACACTACATAATCCTACTACAGATATTCAATAAATATATTATTGTATTATGTTTGGTAGTCTAATTCTAATGCACAACTCCCATCCCATATCCATTCCAGAAGTCCAACTACATAATAAACCCACCCCTAATGTATCACTTCATTATCTTCACAATGATTATCAGGGAAGCCCATTACATATCCCTATTCAGCAATGCTAATTTAATTTAAATTTTTACATAAATATGTCAGCACAGCGTTTGGAAATTGTTATTAATGTTCCGCAAGTTTATGTACTGTCAGAAATGGGAGGATTTTTTAACTGAACAAGAGATTAAAGTAATGTGAGATTTATTTCGTTCGAAAGGGAATGTTATGGAAGAGCACTTTCTATTGAATATTTAGGATATAGTACTTTGTGTACATTAGCTAGTGAATACTTACTAGCTATAATACTGAGTTAGTCTTGATTTGCAAGATTAGATTATGTAAGCTTACAACGGAGATCGGCAAATCCGAAGTGTGAATAAGATAATTTTCCATGAAACCCACATAAAAGGAGCTTTTGAGACTCCAATAATTTTTGGTTAGCTGATTAAATGGAATGGTATTCTTAATCTTAATGATTGTGTCAGTTAATTAGCACATGACTACTACAAATAATGGTTGGAATCTATTGGCGTCGTATTAAATGTAATCAGATTTATATACCTTTTATAAAAATAACATCGGTTAACGGTTCATTTAAATCTGATCTTTCTGTATTCAGAAATAACTTAAAATATTTTGAACTCTTAATATTTTCAAGAAAGCTTTTGTAAACCTATCTGGTAAAACGATAGCCTTTCACAGGATCTTAACAATAATTCTTTTATACTAGATAGTGAACATCGTTGTTAAGAATTGCCTCAGAATCTTTGTGAGAAACGATGCTTCTTCAACTGTTATGAATGTGTACCGTACTGCGTTAACCTAGGTATATCGAACTGCAAAGAATGTTTGAGTAGGAGCATTGTCGTATAGCGAAATTGTAAATCGATATATGCTGAGATGTATTATACATAATTTTAGTACAGATTATTGCTCTAGAAATGAATTTCAGTCAAATGGATTTATTTATTATTGTTAAACTATGAAAAAGTATAAATCCGATTTATTAACCTACTTTTTACCTTGTAATGCTACTTATTTGTGCTTTTGCCGGTTAGATTTATGTAGGGTCGTAGACAATATTTAAAAGTTTTAGTATGTTGCAAAAATATTGTGAAATTCAAAAAACGTATCCTAATCCTGCTTAATATTTACAACTTAGATAAGGATTTTATTATTTAAATATCGTTTTTTTGCAATTTTTGAGATTAAATATAATATTAACCCAAGTACATTTGTTTTAGTTAAGATTTTGCTGATGCATATAAACGTTTACTGTATTTAGCTAATCCACATGCTCTTACAGTTCATTTTGCAAGGTTCGCCAGATATTTTCTTCTTAAGTGAAGGCAGTTTAACTGTGTGGTAGGAAATATATGCATCCAATAAAAATTGGATTGCAATTACCAACTACATAACTATACTACATTGTAAAATAGATCGTAGAGCATGTTCAGTTGGTATAAAAAAGCTTTTATTATGAGTAGGATGAGTGCTAGAGTGACGGACGCACTTAGATATTTTGTATTTATTATGTACATATGTTAGTGATACAGATAATAATCCTCATATAATTTGTTGTTTGTTTGTGCTGACCGTTGTGAACTAAATGATTGCTTATATACCGTAAAATCTCCAATAAACGCCCCCGTCGTTTAACGAAATTTAAACTTTCTTGACCCGGCGTTTATTAAAAACCCGGCGTTAAGCAATAAGGGGAAATGTGACGAACTTGGAAATTCACTTTCGTGGCACCTTAGCACACACCGAGGCCTTAAAATACAAGAAAAGTCAAGGAAATCTAGGAGTTGGACCCGGCGTTTATTGGGGACCTAGCGTTTACTAATAGAGATTAGAAACCCTTGCGTTTATTGGAGATTTTACGGTACGTTAGTTCAACAGTCAACGTCAGGATGCTAGTAAAGTATGATGGAACTGAAGAACTAATTTCTAAATCATTCTAGATATTACTATATAACATCACGGTATGCCAAATGTTAAATATTATGCATGTATAAGTATGAGCTAATCTGGATGCAAACAATTAATTGAAGAGTCTTACTTCGTTGAGAGCATCCAAATTGAAGTTCATCGCTTCGGGATACGACCCTGTAAAACATTAAGGCATGAATAATATTATATTGTATTACATACAGATAGTTTATTACAATGACCTTCTTTCATTTGCATATTACTTATGTATTTTTATTGCAAGCACACTGAGAGAAGCAACGCAACGGCTCCACGACATCACCACTAACTACAACCATAAAATCCGCAACTACCTGCACACATTCATTTTCTCCAATCATATTTAACCTTTTTACAACCTAAGTAATTACTAATTGTGAGTTACTAATTTTTATTGTTGAGCATTCCTCTTTGCAAACAAATTATTTAATTAACTTGCCATATATACATACATACATGTCAAATACAAGTATAGAAATGAAACAATTACATAATGTAAGTATCAAACAATGTATTTCCATACACATTTCATTATAATATGTGTGCAACGTAGAACAGAATCTGGAATTTAACCCTTAAGCTCAACATAGGAAAACGTGCATTATTGAAATAAATATTAAATGATACCTAAAAACTCCATTGTAATTTTAAAAATGGGTTTAAATACTGTAATTGTAATACATCTGTAAAACTATATCTGTGTAGAAAATATATTTTTACTTAAACTTGCATAGGTATGCTGAAAATCTAATATTATAAATGCAGTACAATTTCCAATAGTAAAGAATTCGTTTTTGGAAACCGTGAGAATTTTTATACTCACTTGCATACCTACACGTACTGGTGTAGATGTTGCAGGCATTAAGCAAAATCCGGCATTAACGTTAATGCCTAGGCAATAAGCAAAATTTTCCCCAAATTGCAGT